>CM019066.1:61281428-61426369 GCA_009667805.1 Leptobrachium leishanense | reverse complement strand
AGCACTATGGTTGTGCTGAACAACATTAAATATTTCCCGACATTACTGAGTTTTATTGCTGTGGAGCTCTGTGATACGCTCATACACACTGCACATTACTGTGAGTTTTATTGCTGTGTATTCTGTGATACACTCATACACACTGCATATTACTGCGAATTTTATTGCTGTGGAGCTCTGTGATACACTCCTACACACTGCACATTACTGTGAGAAAATTATGGTGGAGCTCTTTGATACACTCATACACATCGCACATTACTGTGAGTGTTACTGCTGTGGAGCTCTGTGATACGCTCATACACACTGCACATTACTATGAGTTTTATTACTGTAGAGTTCTGTGATATGCTCATACACACTGCACATTGAGAACATTTTTCCGTGCAGCTCTGTGATACGCTCATATCACAGAGCTCCACAGCAATAAAACTCACAGTAATGTGCAGTGTGTATGAGTGACGACAAAAAGAAGGAAGTGTGTGTGGTTTCTTCAGTGTGCAGTCTTGTGTGCATGTGCAGATGGAGGAAAGCCTAATCCTGAGCCCCGGAGGAAGCTAAAAAGATTTTACTTTTATAGGTTGGCAAACGGATTAGCCGTCCACCATGTTAGATAGGTCTGTTCCAGTGTGACGTTAGCCTCCTCATCCAGGAGTAGGTGTTTATTTTATATTTGTGAAATTGTACCCTGCAAGGGCTGCACAATAAAGCAGAAATCTGAAGCAGTGATATTCGTGCCCAGTGATTATATCACTTTATATATATATATATCCTACCCAGAGTTCCTTCTGCATATGGGAAATGCAGCACAGGGGCTCTGGGATGTAGTTCTTTGAATTGCTGTGATGTGAAAATGGCTTCTGCAATAATAAAAATAACCATTGTAGCGTGGAGGCTTTTTATCTCCCTTTTTGTCCTCCACCACAACTGCTGTAAGTACTGATTTGGCTTACAGGTCCAAGCATCCACTGCAACTGGTCATGCCTAGATCTTAGCTATTGAGGGTCCAATAAACACGAAACAGTGCTGGAGGGAGTGAACCCGGACTTGCGGAAGCTGTGCGTCATCTACAAGCTGCTGAGATTCCAGGACATGGAGGAGTCGGTTTGCGGGTTACCTGGGGCCACAGGACGCCTGGTATGGCAGAATGTGGCTTCTGACAGGCTAACCAACCGACACAAAGACTTGGCTTGGATGGCGATCCAGGGAGGGTTGTCCCTCAGGACTTTCATGCACTCGATGGGTCATGTGCAGGTACCGACATTGCCCGCACTGTGTGGTGCCAAGGAGACGGCGATGCATGCCTTCTGGGACTGTTGCTTCGCTCGGGCACTACTGACCACCCTGTAACCGGACTTCAGAGACTCTGTGGAAGTTGGGACTATGACATATCACTCATCGTTCTACGCAGTGGCATAACTTTAAGAGTCGCAGTAGTTGCACTTGCGACTGGGCCCTGGCATTCCACCACTGGAGGGGGGGCAGGTTGTGGTGGAACCACTGGTAACCCTTTAAGGACCAAGGGTCTTTAATGTCAATGCATTTATGACTGAACAGTTTTGTCATTGGTCCTTTAGAGGTTAATTAGGCAGCAGAGGCCTTGTTATTTTTCCTCTGGCTATCCATGTTGAGTCTGACACTTTCTGGTGTCTCATTGCAGGTCTGGTGGTGGCTTGCTTGTGATCACTCAAGTGTGATGTGTCCCTATCTGTCTCTTGAAAGAAAGTTGTTATTCTGCACACTGTTTTCATAAAATAATCACTAAAAAGGGTGCTCATCTGCAAGAAGGTCCTATAAATATGTAACTAAACCACAATAAATCAAGATGGCACAATCATGAAACAATATATACCAAAATTATAATAAAAATATATAATGTTAGTAACGAGTAAGGTATCGCAAATGTTACATATAGTTACAGTACACAATATGCAGCATATAGTAAGGCGGCCCCACAGTCTCAGCAAAAATAAACACAAGAAAAGCCAAACAGCTGAACCATATGAAATCTGCAATATTAGTGAAAGCACAATGCGAAAAGCAGCCAAAAAATGAAGTGGGTCAGTACTGAAAGCCAAGTCCTGAAAGCCAAGACAAGACACCCCAACGTTTCGGTGATCTATCGCTTAGTATCCCTATTATATATGCATTAGCTATGGAATGTAATGCTATGGTAATATTAATATAATAGGGATACTAGACGATAGGTTATAGCATTATTAGGTTTGGAAACCAGCAATTTTTGGATAGTGCAGGAGACATGGATACAGGTATTTTTGCAAAATGTTTTTAGTAAAAATGCAAAACTCTCTCGCTGAGGGGGCACTTCATGGATTCTTGCACTGGGGCCCTGAGGTTTCTAGTTACGCCTCTGGCTCTACGGGCTCTTCCAGGGGACACAGATCGAGGATGCCATTGCGCGTTCGTGGCACCTGATGTGCCGTTTCAAGGATGTCCTGTGGTTCAACCGGAACCGCTTGGTATTGTGGCGCGAGACCGTCACCATCGCGGACTGCGTGAGGCTATCAACAGCTCCGGCAGGAGAAGACACGACGATGAGGAAGAAGACGACTGAAGAAGAAGAGGAGGAAGAGGATCCCTTACTTATTCATTTTACTGTACTGTATTTTATGTGCCTCTTTATCAGACCTTTTTATTATCATCCATACAATCTTATATGTAAATTCCAGACATTTTCGTTAAGTATTTTTTTTTTTGCAAACAGTGTTTCAATTTTGACACTTTCAATCGTATTGCTGTTTGTTTTTTTTTTGCGTTCAGCGGCGCTCTGACAGGTTTGAGATGGATGTTCTGCTGGTTTGCGGCGGGTTTACAGCAGGTTGGCAGCAGCATTCAGCGGCCGATTCCCTACACTTCGGGGACCCTGCGGTGAATTCTGAATTCACCGCACGGTGGGGAAATTTGGTTCTCCAAAGTGCAGGGATGTGCAGGGAAGTGCAGGGAAGGACAGAGCACTGAAATGTCGCCTTCACTTCGGTGCTCTCTGAATAACCCCATATGAATAGAAATACACATATATGATTGGTTAATAATTTTCACATTTGGAGGTGCGCTGGGGATTAGTTATATTTGCATGATACATATATACAGTATATACTGTAGATGCCAAAAGAGTGGGAGTGAAATGACTGTTACAGAAAACCACAGCAATGGACATTCACAATTAGTGATGAGCCGAACACCCTCGAGTTCGGTTCGCATTCGAACTCGAACTTTTCAAAAGTTCAAATTCGAACTCGAACACGAACTCAATATAAGTCAATGGGACTCAAAGTTCGATTTTTAGAGTGCCCTCCAAGAGGGCATATATGCTAGATATTTGCCATGAAAGGTGTATAGGGGTCCGGGTAGTGCGCTGGGGGACAGGAAACAAGGACAAAAAGTTTTAAAAAAAACTTTTTAAATGGAGAGTGAGTTTTCCATGAAATAAGGGTTAAAAATAAAAATGAAAAACTCCTTCAAATATCGTGCCTAGGAGGTCCCCATAACCTGCCCGTGAAGTGGAGGATTTCTAGGATGTATAGAAACATTTAAAAACAAAACAATGACGTTTCAAATGACGGTAAATGCTTTTCCTTTAATCTATTCATAAACAACTGCTTGGTGTGGCAGCCTGTATGAAAAGACATTTTGGGACGTGCAGAAAAAGTTTCGTGATTTTTTGGCTTAGGCTGCTGTCAGACGAGCATAGTGTTCACGTCCGTGATTGCGCCTAAAAGTACGTCCGTGATAGCATGACAGGAAGCCCATCGGAGCCCGTTACACGAAGTACGTCCGCACTGAACTGCGGACGCACAACGGCCGTGGCCCACGGACGCAAGGCAGGCAAGAACGTACAACGCTCGAACGGCCGCACAAAGTGCGCTGCGCTGCGTCCGCAACGTCTGCATAGCTTTGTGTGTGAGTGATGGAACGTGGTCAGACGGACTGCATTTATACGTCCAGCATTTTTTCACGGACAAAATGGTTTTGCTTTTTTAATTTATTTTCCCTCCTACATCCGTCAAAATATATACGTCAGTGAATAAACGGCTGTGGGCCACTACTGCGTCTTCCGTACTGACGTACGTCCGTGTGCACGGACGTACAGTCCGTAGAAATCACGCTCGTCTGACCCTAGCCTAAATTTTTTATGGATGAACTTATGCAAGGCTTTGGATGAAAGTAACCATAGGTGCTTTAAAATTGGGCTTTAAGGCTAGGGACAGATGAGCGCATTTTCTGCGGCCACCGTCAAAATGTACGTCGATGCGTGCGCACGCATTTTTTCACGGAATACGCTTAAGTGGTCAGACGATGCGCAATTCTGGACGTATTTCATGACGGTGGGGTAAAAAAAAAAGAGAAAAATCAGATGAATCTAATCAATTGAGAAATGAAAAAATAAGGGCAAGGGTTATAAAAAGCCATTTTGGGGATGGTGGCGTTTTTCAAAGATGGATCCTGCACACGTCTTGTGTTGTTTGGTGTGCGATGGGGTACCTGTACCTTAAGAGGAAGAGAAAGCGGCGAACCTGGGTTCATGAAATCAACGCTGCCAGACCGACGCATGGACACTTCGTGACGCTGTACAGGCCACTGCGAGAGAGGGACCCCGTGAAGTTCTTCAACTACATGCGGATGTCCATCGCCTCCTTTGATGAACTGTTGTCGCGGGTACGGGAGCCGCTGACCAAGAGGGACACCAACATGCGGGCCGCCATACCACCGGAGGAGATGATAGTCATCACTTTGAGGTACGTACTGTCACACACCTGCATACATGACATCGCTGCCAGTCACCTGACATGAGTGCATCATGTCTGTAGTCACATGCCCACTGTTACATGCACACACACACACACACGGGCATCACATCACACGTACATAATCATAAATGACTCCGACAACAATGTAGAAAAATAATAATATAATATGAAATAAAATAACAGTAATATATTCTGGACATATATTAAAACTCGTTAACTGAAGGTCAGGATATATAAAACATCAAAACAAATAACACATAACAAACAAAAATAAAACATATTTATGACATGTATCACAGTTGCTGATACCGCCGAGCATCTGGGTCATGAGGGCCGGTGGTGTGGCTACAGCTGGACCCCGACTCTGTGTGTGGCCTGGCTCCAGGGGGCATGGCTGGGCGGGTGGACAGCACCTCACTGGAGACGGAAGATCCACTGGCATTGGTGGATTGTGGCACAGCATGGTAGGCGGCTGCGTGATGGGGACGGGAAAGGATGTCCTCCAATATTGCCAGAGATCTGTGCCGGTACTCCATCTTCTCAGCCTCGCTCATCTTGTTGAGGAGGAGCATACATGCATTGAAGAAAGACATGTCCACGGAGTCCGCAATCATGCAGCGTTGGTGTGCATGGTTGGTCTGAGCCTCCATGAAGGTGACCATGGCCTGCTCCAGGTCTGCAGCTTGTGCCCTTCTCTTCTGGCCAGGTCTGGTGCTGACCGTTGTTGCGGTACTTGCCACCTGTGGTGTCTCCGAATCCTCCTCCATTTGCGACTCAGCACCACCCCGGTTCTCTCCTCCTGGCAGCTGGCAGAACCTCCTGGCACCATTTGTTGTACCTGTGTGCCGGAGGTCGATGGCTGGTCCATGCTGCTGACACTCCTGCGCGGCTCTGGGTCCTGCGGAGGAACGATAGTTGCTCGGCATATATGTACCCACGGACCTTTTCGCACCAGCTCCAGAGTGCGCAGCCATGGCCTGCTTCTTCTGGACGCGCATGTAGTTGTCGCGTACTGTGCGCCATTTGTTCATCGCCTCTTGTGCTGAAAAACATGATGAGAGTGACATTAGCTTGTGTTCATGGTATGTGATCATATTCAAACATTTTTGTTTTGTCTTCTAGGTATCTCGCTAGTGGGTGCAGTTTGAAGGATCTGCATTATAGCTTCCGCGTTTGCAGATCAACAGCTGGTGAGATCGTCCGCAAGGTGTGCCAAACCATATGGGAGACCATGAAGGGCGAATGTTTGCCAAGACCGACACATACGGCATGTCTGGAAATTGCAGCAGGATTCTGGGAGAGAGCCAACTTTCAAAACTGCCTGGGAGCCGTGGATGGCAAACATGTCCGCATAGTGAAGCCACCGCACAGTGGCTCACTGTATCAGAATTATAAACATTACTTTTCTATAGGCCTACTGGCGGTGGCAGATGCCAACTATAATTTTGTGTATGTGGATGTCGGTTCATACGGCAAGGACTCTGACTCCACATTGTTCAGGAACTCCACACTGTGGAATGAAATTGAGAGTGGGTCCTGAACATCCCCAGACCCGCACCATTGCCTGGCAGTGACGTGGCAGTCCCCTATGCCTTCGTGGGTGACGAAGCATTCGGCCTATCCACACACCTCCTACGGCCCTACTCAGGGACACACCTGACTGTGAAGAAGCGGGTGTTTAATTATAGGCTGTCGCGGGCGAGACGGTATGTGGAGTGTACCTTTGGCATACTGACCAACAAGTGGAGGATTCTACATAGACCGCTGGATGTAAATGTGGACTTCTGTGTGGACATAGTGAAATGCTGTTGCATTCTACATAATTATGTGCGGGCCAGGGATGGTTTTAATTTTGACGATACCCTCACAGTTGTCGGTCTTGAGGATGATGTGAACTATGACATCATAGCTGTGAATAGATACAGCAACAGGTATCACGATGCTCTATCTAATTATTTCATCAGTGATGCAGGTGAGGTGCCCTGGCAGCTGGGAGCATTTGAGTTTCACATCAATGATTACATTTGTTTGTTTATTATTATTATTGTGATTTACATTTATGGGATTATGAATTAAATAATATTATACTCACTCTGTATGTGCTGCTCTTTCTCGGACCACGTATCATAATCCGGGTACACCTGACGGGACACCTCGACCCATGCGCTCGCCTTCTTCCCCTTGTCCTTATACCTCTCGCAGGCCGTATCCCAGATCCCTGGATGCTCCCCCACAGCGCTGATGAGCCTCTCGACGTCCATCTCTGGTCCAGACATCTTTCACAGTCGCAGGTACTCACCAACGCAATTCTAGGGAAATCCGGCTGTTTGACGTTATGTAGGCCGCACACTAGCAGCGTCTGACGTCTCCTAATCACGCACACACGCTGCCATGCGGCCGCAGCGCACTCTGTACGTCTGTAGCAGCGGTTTCACGTTCTGAGAAAAATGCGTTCATTTGCCGGTTGCGTGGTGTCGGCGCACTTTTGTACGCACGTACTGCGTATATTGGCCGTCATTGGCCGTTATGTGCTGCTACTGCCGCCGTGATTTAGTGCGCCTGCACGCGCGTTCCGACTGCCCCACTCTGACCCTAGCCTTAGAGTCGGCAACAGTGCCGTCACACCGTAACCCCTCTGTGGTATTGTGGAAGAGAGCAGGGGTGGACCATGCGGTCCTATATTAAAAAGATATAATTCTGGTAAAGGCGTCGGTACACACAAATAATGTGCCTTTGGTGCCAGGCCAGCAAGTGCCATCATACAGTAACCCCTCTGTGGTATTGTGGAAGAGTGCAGGGGTGGACCATGCTGTCTTATATTAAAAAGATATGAATCTGGTAAAGGCGTCAGTGCACCCAAATATTGTGCCTTTGGTGCAAGGCCAGCAAGTGCCATCATACAGTAACCCCTCCGTGGTATAGTGGAAGAGTGCAGGGGTGGACCATGCGGTCCTATATTAAAAAGATATGAATCTGGTAAAGGCGTCAGTGCAGCCAAATATTGTGCCTTTGGTGGTAGCAAGTGTCTTCACACCGTAACCCTTTTGTGGTACTGGGGAAGAGTGCAGGGTTGGACACTGCGGTTCAAAAAATGAAAATGATATAAATCTGGCACAGGCGTCAGTGCAGCCAAATATTGTGCCTTTCATGGCAGCAAGTGCATTCACACCGTAACCCTTTTGTGGTATTGTGGAAGAGTGCAGGGTTGGACACTGCAGTTCAAAAAATTAAAATGATATAAATCTGGCACAGGCGTCAGTGCAGGCAAATATTGTGCCTTTCATGACAGCAAGTGCCTTCACACCGTAACCCTTTTGTGGTATTGTGGAAGAGTTCAGTGCTGGAGGTTTTGTGAATGCAGAAGACATCCCCGATCTATTCCGTTACGTCAGCATCAGGGGATTGATAGCTGCTGATCCAGGACTGATTAATTTTTATAAATGTCAGCCGGTCTACAGAGTTGGTGGACAGACGCACTCTTTTGTCTGTGACAAAACCTCCAGCGGCAATGAACGTCCTTTCGGAAAGCACGCTAGATGAAGGGCAACCTAGTAGCTGCATAGCATATTGGCTAAATTCTGGCCAGTGATTCAATCTCAACACCCAGTAAGCCAGTGGATCATCTGCTGGAAAGGTATCCAGGTCTGCCCTTGCCCCTAGGTAGTCCTGCACCATATGGTGAAGACGATGGCAATGGGTGCCTACATTTGACGTCCCTGGGCATCGTGGACTAAAAAAATTTAAAAAGGCATCAGTCAAGCAGCCCCGGCCTTCACCACTCTTCCTCTATCATTCGCAGCCTCAGAAGCACCTGTGTCATCACTTGGTAACCTACCAGTGCCTGGAAAGGTGTTACACAAGTGTCGCTTTAGAGCGTCCTCAAGTTTTTTCATCCCGTGCTCCCTCTGAGTGGGCAGGATGAGCTCTGCAACTTTACCCTTGTATGGTGGATCAAGAAGGGTTGCCAATCAGTAATGATCCCTCTCCTTGATAGCACGAATCCTGGGGTCCTTTAGCAGGCTTTGCAGGATAAGCGAGCCCATGCAGCGTAGGTTGGAGGTGGCATTAGCTTCCGAGTCTTCCTGGTCAATGAGGAGGATGACCCCATCGTGCACTTCCTCCTCCCAGCCACGTACTAGTCCTTGGGTTTCTGGGCACACAAAACCCTCCCTTGAGGAATCCCCACCTTCAATGCCCCCACTACTTAAATATTCCTCCTACTCCTCATCCTCCTCCTGTCTGATCTGAGGAGGACCCACTGGAATGCTGTCTGCGGAAAGACTGGGGCCTTCAGAGCTACGAAAGGCCTCCTCTTTCTCCTGCTGCTCTGCCTCTAGTGCCACATCTATAATTCCCCGCAGAGTGTGCTCCAGCAGGAACACTAAAGGAATTGTTTCACTGATGCATGCACTGTCCTGCTCACCATTCTCGTTGCCTCCTCAAATGGCGACAGTACAGTGCATGCATCTTTGATCATCAGCCATGGCGGGGGGGGGAAAAAACCCAAGTTGACCTGAACCTGTCCTTGTGCCATTCTCACACAGGTACTCGTTGATGGCCCTCTGCTGCTTGTGCAGACGCTGCAGCATTGATAATGTCGAGGTCCACCTGGTGGGCATGTCACAGATCAGACGGTTTGTGGGAAGGTGGAATTCTCTTTGAATTTCTGCCAGGCGAACACTTGCTGGGAATGACCGTCTGAAATGGCTGCAGACTTTTCTGGACTGGCTGAGAAGCTCTGCCAGCCCTGGGTACTTGGTTAGGAAATGCTATACCACCAGATTTAGGACGTGTGCTAGGCATGTTACATGCGTCAACTTACCCAGGCGTAGGGCGGAGAGAAGGTTGCTGCCATTATCACAGACGACCATTCCCAGCTGAAGCTGGCGTGGTGTTAACCATCTCTGCACCTGCCCCTGCAGAGCTGACAGAATTTCTGGCCCGGTGTGGCTCCTGTCCCCTAAACAAACCAGCTCAAGCACAGTATGGCATCTTTTTGCTTGAGCCATTGCGTAGCCCCTTTCAGGCGTCGGTTTAACTGCCACTTTGCCAGAGACACGGAGGAGGAGGAGGAGGAGGGAGAGGTGGTGGTGGAGCAGACAGACCTCATACAATCAGCTTTATGGAGGCGTGGTGGATGAACAAGCTCTAGCACAGAGCTCCGTCTTGGATCCTTCCCAGCTGCAGTCAGAGTTACCCAGTGTGCCGTGAAGGAAATGTAATGACCCTGTCCATGCTTGCTGGACCACGTGTCTAAAGTCACATGCACCTTGCTGTTGACTAGGGATGAGCTGTTCGGTTCAGACGGTTCGGAGTTCAGACCGAACTTAGCCTGTTCGGACGGTTCACGAACTCCGAACATTTCTGGGTGTTCGGCGCATGTTCGACCACAATGCACCACAATGGACCACAATGCACTTTCCCTCTGGCCTGAAGCTTGTAATTGGCTACAGCCTTGCACCTGACCACAGGTCTGGTGCAACACAGGTTCAACACTATGCCAATTACGGCTCAGAGTCCCGAGTGGGCAAATTTTGCAAAAGTCCCGCAGCACACTCTATAAGGTTTCCACACAGCGCTTCTGCACGCATTTGAGAGGAGATTTCATAGGAGATAGTTGTTGTGTGTTCTTACTGCCGGTCTGCCACGCTACTGGGGGGGATCTGGGGGGTCTCATTTCTACCAAATATCTAGAAATTGAGGTGATGTGTGTCTTGTGACTGCCAGCAAGTATTTTGGGGGTCACTAATTTCTACAAAACATTTGGAATTGAGGTGATCTGTCTCTTGACACTGCCAGCAAGTATTTTGGGGGGTCACTAATTTCTACAAAACATTTGTGAATTGAGGTGATCTGTGTCTTGTCACACAGCCAGTACCACACAGTATTTTGGGTGTCACTAATTTCTACAAAACATTTGGGAAGTGAGGTGATCTGTGTCTTGTCACACAGCCAGTGCCACGCAGTATTTTGGGGGTCACAAATTTCTACAAAATATTTGGGAATTGAGGTGATCTGTGTTTTGTCACTGCCAGCAAGTATTTTGGGGGTCACAAATTTCTACAAAACATTTGGGAATTGAGGTGATCTGTGTCTTGTCACACAGCCAGTGCCATGCAGTATTTTGGGGGTCACTAATTTTTACTAAATATCTGGGAATTGAGGTGATCTGTGTCTTGTCACTGCCAGCAAGTATTTTGGGGGTCACTAATTTCTACAAAATATGTGGGAATTGTTATAATCTGTGTGTTCTCACTGGCTGCCACCCATCAGGGGGTCTCACTGATTTATGGAAGGTTTCTGAGATTTGTAATCTGTGGCTTCTCACTGCCACCCATCAGGGGGTCTCACTGATTTATAGGAGGTTTCTGAGACTTGTAATTTGTGGCTTCTCACTGCCACCCATCAGGGGGTCACACATACTTCTAGCAGATTTATGCGAATTGTAATTTGTGGCTTCTCACTGCCCCCCATCAGGGGGTCACACTGATTTATAGAAGGGAATTGTAATCTGTGTCTTGTCACTGGCTGCCAGCTATCAGGGTGTCATACCAGAGTTCTGTAAATCTTTAATCTTTATACCAGAGTTGGATCAGAGTTCTGTATATATAGCTTGGCTGGCAGAGGACTCGGAGGATGAGGATGGCCTGGTTAGCCAATCCACCAAATCCTCTGTATGTTGCTGCTGCTTAAGAAGACGGCCAGCACCAGTTAGAAAGGACAAGCGTGCCCCTGCAGAGGATGCACCACGTCCACGACGACCAGAGGCACAGCCTCCCGACACAGAGGCTGCTTGCCCTCTTATCTGTGTCTGGGAGCGTCTGCCTGTCCTTTTTGGACTTTCTGACATGGTGAGTTATATATAGATTAAATATATACAGAACTCCGATTCAACTCTAATCTTTATACCAAAGATTTCCAGAACTCTGGTATAACTCAGTGAGACACCCTGATAGCTGGCAGCCAGTGACAAGACACAGATTACAATTCCCAGAAACCTCCTATAAATCAGTGAGACCCCAAAATAGTTGCTGGTGGCAGTGACAAGACACAGATTACCTCAATTCCCAAATATTTTGTAGAAATACTGACCCCCAAAATTCTGGGTGGCAGTGACAAGACAGATTACCTCAATTCCCAAATATTTTGCAGAAATTACTGACCCCCCAAAATACTGGGTGGCAGCCAGTGAGAAAACACGGATTATAACAATTCCCAAATATTTTGTAGAAATTACTGACCCCCCAAAATAGTTGCTGGTGGCAGTGAGAACACACAGATTACCTCAATTCCCAAATTTTTTGTAGAAATTACTGACCCCCCAAAATACTGTGTGGCAGTGACAAGACACAGATTACCTCAATCCCTGAATATTTTGTAGAAATTACTGACCCCAAAATAGTTGCTGGGAGTAAGAACACACACAGGGTTATCCAAAGAGATCCGAATTGCTTGAGAAAGGTAACCGAATGCTGAAAATCAGCGTTCGGTTACCTTTCCTGGCCATTCGGCTATCCAGAGAGCAGGCAATTCGCCAAATCCTGGCGAATTGCCTGAACATACGGTGCCTGTTCGGTTCCTGTTCGAGGGCAGTGAAATCCCCATGAAAAAGCACTGCTTCGGCTATTCAGAGAACACAAACCAGCAGTGAAAGGTTCCCCTAATGCCCTGCCATTCGGTGGTTTAATTCGGCAAATTTATTCAGGAGAATCCCATAGGCTTCAATGTTAAAAATTTTCCCGTTTTAATTCAATATCTAATAAACCGTTCATTATAAAATTCTGCAGCAAAAAGTCTCTTTATTTATAGATTTTTTAGGATACTTTAAGCATTTTTCAGATTTTTTTTAAAAAGTCCGAATTCTTTTTTTTTTTTTTCCAATTTACTTATTTTTTTTGTAACAGCCCTCTTTATTATCATTCCCTGGACCTCCTGTGAAAATTTCAGACATTTTCGCTCAGTAGTTTCTTTGCAAACAGCGTTTCATTTTCCCAGATTCATACAAATGTTTTTTCTAATTTATTCACTGCCTCCTCTACGTCACAGCTGCTTCGGCTCTGTGTGATTCGGCTCCTGTTCGGCTCCTGTTCGGCTTTTTCGAAGGTTAATCCAGATGTTTTTGCTTGTTTTCAGCGTGCATTCGGTTAGTTTTCGTCAGGTTTTCGGCAGCTTTTCCCTGCAATTCGGGGACCCTGTGCTCTTTGCTGAATACACCGCAGGGTCACCGAAATGCAATCGGCAAAAGGAACCGAATTGAAGAGAACGAAAAGTCACCGAACGTGCGGTGACTTTTCGAATCTCTTTGGATAACCCTGACAGATTAGAACAATTCCCAGATATTTTGTAGAAATTACTGACCCCCAAAATAGTTTCTGGGAGTAAGAACACACAGATTAGAACAATTCCCGAATATTTTTGTAGAAATGAGACCCCCCCCAGTAGCTGGTGGCAGACTGGCAGTGATGAGAACACACACTAACACAAAAACAATCTCCTCTCAAACACGTGCAGAAGCGCTGTGTGAAAACTTTTATAGTGTGCTGTGGGACTTAGCTATGTGAGCCCATGATTGGCCCAAAATTTTCCCAATCAGGACTCTGAGCTTTGATTGGCATAGTCTTGAACCTGTCTTGCACCTGCCCTGTGGTCAGGTGCAAGGCTGTAGCCAATTACTAGCTTCAGGCCAGTGGAAAAGTGCATTGTGGTCCATTGTGGTGCATTGTGGGCGAACATGCGGTGAACATGCGGAAATGTTCGTAGTTCGCGAACATTCAAACAGGCGATGTTCGAATCGAACTCCGATCCGATCGAACCGAACAGCTCATCCATATTCACAATAAATTACAGTCAGGTCCAGAAATATTGGGACAGCGACACAATTGTTACATCTTTGGCTCTATACACCACCACAATGGAGTTGGAATGAAACAAACACAATCAGGGTTATCCAAAGAGATCCGAATTGCTTGAGAAAGGTAACCGAACGCTGAAAATCAGCGTTCGGTTACCTTTCCTGGCCATTCGGCTATCCAGAGAGCAAGCAATTCGCCAAATCCTGGCGAATTGCCTGAACATACGGTGCCTGTTCGGTTCCTGTTCGAGGGCAGTGAAATCCCCATGAAAAAGCACTGCTTCGGCTATTCAGAGAACACAAACCAGCAGTGAAAGGTTCCCCTAATGCCCTGCCATTCGGTGGTTTAATTCGGCAAATTAATTCAGGAGAATCCCATAGGCTTCAATGTTAAAAATATTCCCGTTTTAATTCAATATCTAATAAACCGTTCATTATAAAATTCTGCAGCAAAAAGTCTCTTTATTTATAGATTTTTTAGGATACTTTAAGCATTTTTTCTGATTTTTTTTTTTTTTTTTAAAAGTCCGATTTTTTTTTGATTTTTTTTTCAGTTTACTCATTTTTTTTGTAACAGCCCTCTTTATTATCATTCCCTGGACCTCCTGTGAAATTTCAGACATTTTCGCTCAGTAGTTTCTTTGCAAACAGCGTTTCATTCCCAGATTCATACAAATGGTTTTTCTAATTTATTCACTGCCTCCTCTACGTCACAGCTGCTTCGGCTCTGTGTGATTCGGCTCCTGTTCGGCTCCTGTTCGGCTCCTGTTCGGCTCCTGTTCGGCTTTTTCTAAGGTTAATCCAGATGTTTTTGCTTGTTTTCAGCGTGCATTCGGTGAGTTTTCGTCAGGTTTGCGGCAGCTTTTCCCTGCAATTCGGGGGCCCTGTGCGGTTTGCTGAATACACCGCAGGGTCACCGAAATGCAATCGGCAAAAGGAACCGAATTGAAGAGAACGAAAAGTCACCGAACGTGCGGTGATTTTTCGAATCTCTTTGGATAACCCTGAATGTGCTTTAACTGCAGACTGTCAGCTTTAATTTGAGGGTATGTACATCCAACTCAGGTGAACGGTGTAGGAATTACAGCAAACTTGGCTTCTCAGCTGCTCCATGGCCAGGTGTGTGATATTCCCTCATTACCCCAATTACAAAGTGCAGATAAAAGGCCCAGAGTTCATTTCAAGTGTGCTATTTGCATTTGGAATCTGGGGGGGACATAATGGGAATAATGGGGGACAATATGCATGAGACCTGGGGGGCAATTTCCATGAGACCTGGGGGCAATTTCCATGAGACCTGGGGGCAATTTGCATGAGACCTGGGGGGCAATTTCCATGAGACCTGGGGGCAATTTCCATGAGACCTGGGGCAATATGCATGAGACCTGGGGCAATTTCCATGAGACCTGGGGGCACAATCAATGAGACCTGGGGCAATTTCCATGACACCTGGGGGAAATATGCATGAGACCTGCGGCAATATCCATGAGACCTGGGGGGCAATATGCATGAGAGTGGGGGGCATTATCCATGAGACCTGGGGGCAATATCCAGGAGACCTGGGGGGGCAATATCCATGAGAGCGGGGGGCATTATCCATGAGACCTGGGGGTGGGCATTATCCATGAGACCTGGGGGTGGGTAATATCCATGAGACCTGGGGGTGGGTAATATCCATGAGACCTGGGGGGGCAATATCCATGAGACCTGGGGGGCAATATCCATGAGACCTGGGGGGGCAATATCCATGAGAGCGGGGGGCATTATCCATGAGACCTGGGGGCATTATCCATGAGAGCTGGGGGGCATTATCCATGATAGCGGGGGGGCATTATCCATGAGACCTGGGGCATTATCCATGAGAGCTGGGGGTCATTATCCATGATAGCGGGGGGGCATTATCCATGAGACCTGGGGCATTATCCATGAGAGCTGGGGGGCATTATCCATACGAGCTGGGGGCAATATATACCCATATGAGCTGGGGGCAATTATATCCATGTGAACTGGGGAAAATATATCCATATAACCAGTGCTGTGCATATTATTCTGGGGGCTCAGTGCTGTGCATATTATTCCGGGGGCTCAGTGCTGTGTATATTATTCTGGGGGCTCAGTGCTGTGTATATTATCCTGGGGGCTCAGTGCTGTGTATATTATCCTGGGGGCTCAGTGCTGTGTATATTATTCTGGGGGCTCAGTGCTGTGTATATTATCCTGGGGGCTCAGTGCTGTGCATATTATTCTGGGGGCTCAGTGCTGTGTATGTTATTCTGGGGGCTCAGCGCTGTGTATATAATTCTGGGGGGGGGGTCTGTGCCTGGATATATATATATAAAATGCGTTAGTCCAGTTGCCACAATCACGAGTATACCTGTACGTAGTGATACCTTTCACTGATCAGTATAGTTTCCAGTTTACACTCTTGAAAGCTTGTCTTTTAAATGTAATGTTAACCCAATAAAAATGGTATCACCGGCACGCACTGCTATACTCGTAATATATACTGTATATTTTTTCTTCAGATAATAGGGGTTGTGGACTTCGTGGGTGAGTTCCCTCACTTTTTTTCCCAGGAC
The DNA here is from genome assembly GCA_009667805.1 of Leptobrachium leishanense. Taxonomy (NCBI): domain Eukaryota; kingdom Metazoa; phylum Chordata; class Amphibia; order Anura; family Megophryidae; genus Leptobrachium; species Leptobrachium leishanense. The sequence continues at coordinate 61,410,170 of CM019066.1, read as the reverse complement.
TTGACCCCTGCAATGACCCAAAGCATACTGCAAAAGCAAGCAAAGAGTTTTTGAAGGGACAGAAGTGGAATGTTATGCAATGGCCAAGTCAATCACCTGACCTGAATCCCATTGAGCAGCATTTCACTTGCTGAAGACAAAACTGAAGGGAAAATGCCCCAAGAACAAGCAGGAACTGAAGACAGTTGAAGTAGAGGCCTGGCAGAGCATCACCAGGGATGAAACCCAGCGTCTGGTGATGTCTATGCGTTCCAGACTTCAGGCTCTGATTGACTGCAAAGGATTTGCAACCAAGTATTAACCCTTTCGCTGCTGAGGCTTTTCCCGCCCCTGTGCTGAGGTCATTTTTACCGGTTTTGCTCATCATGTTTAAACGTGTTTTGAAGGCTTATTTTAGTATATGACCCAGACATATTATATATCGTTCTTTCCGTCAGACTCGGTAGATTCATAATATGTCATTATTATATGTATACGTTATGTCATGTCTGTATATTATAACAAAAAATGCAATAAAATATGTATTTTCAATAATTTACAATGTGTAAAGTGTTTTTTTTCCACATTTTAACATGCGAGCAATTGCGGTTATATTTTGTATGGGGTGCGCTTGTTTAATTGTTAAAAAAAATAGAGATTTTTTTTGGGGAAAATTATGTGATTTTTATCAAACGCACCGCATACAATAATCGTTAGTGCAGCATCATTGTTCACATTATAATTGAAATGGGAACAAAATTGCTGCATTAACGAACCAAAAAAAAGAAAAAAAAACTTTTTTCATAGTCATGTTTGGTATTCTTGGAATGGCCATGCTCTGGCCGATCCAACAATATAAAACACTAACCCCTAACTGCCACGGATCGGGAGATAGGGGGTTCCAATGAACCCCCTATCTCCACCATTGGTGGCAGTTAGGGGTTAACTCTTGGACTGGTGTCATCGTGCTATGCACGATGACGCCAGTCCTCAGGAGGCATTCCCGGAAGCTTGGCCAACATCCAAGATGTCGGCCAGCTCCGGAGCGCTTTTCGGCACCGATTCGTGATCCGTCCCCCATGGGGTTAATTCCAGGTTAGGAAGGGCAGGCTGTGCCCTTACAAACGGTGCCTGGATTAACCCCCTGCACCCCGGCGATTGGGAGGGAGAGAGGTCCGAAGGACCTCCCCCCTCCCTTTCAGGCGCCTCCTCCGCACATGCGGGGGGGCGCCTGAATTAGATGTCATCGCGCCGCCGCAATGACATCTAATTGTGCCGGCGGCAGTTCCGGGTGCTGGGCTGACATCGAGGATGTCAGCCCGCATCGGGGGGCACAGCGATCGGCCGGAACCCGGCCGATCGCTGGCCCCAAACGGAGGACGCGCTCAGCGCGTCCCCTGCAAGGAACACTACCTGTGGGTGGACGCGCTGAGCGCGTCCTCCACAGCGAAGGGGTTAAGAAGGGAAAGTTTGATTTATGATTATTATTCTGTCCCATTACCTTTGGTCCCTTAACAAGTGGGAGGCACATCTGCAAACTGCTGTAAGTCCTACACCGTTCACCTGAGTTGGATGTACATACCCTCAAATTAAAGCTGACAGTCTGCAGTTAAAGCACATTGTGTTTGTTTCATTCCAACTCCATTGTGGTGGTGTATAGAGCCAAAGATGTTACAATTGTGTCCATGTCCCAATATTTCTGGACCTGACTGTATGTATATATATATATATATATATACATATATACAGGGCTCGAGTCCTGCTGAAATGCACTGGAACAGTGTTCCTGCGCTTCTCCGGCAGCGGGAACGACTGGGGCTGCCGACAAATCAGATCACTGGGGCTGCTAGCGGAATGCATTAACAGCATTCCGCTAGCCCTCCGAGTGGCTGCATGGCATTGGCTGCACTCGTAAAAAATAACACAATACTTTATTTCATAACATTAAAAAGTGAAACCCACTTTTCACTTTTTACTGTTATGAAATAAAGTTTATTGTTTTATTTTTTCCGAGTGCAGCCAATCCCGTTTTTTATATACATTTACTATCAGGGTTATTCAGAGAGCGTGAAAAGCAGGAGAATGATTGGAGAATGAAAAATTCTAGGTCAAAATAGCCAAACCCATAGGAAGGGTTATTTTACGGTGAGAACAATCAAGCTGTGGAATTCTCTGCCTGTTGAGGTGGTTGGGTCAGAGTCTGTACAGACTTTTAAAAAACGACTGGATGACTTCCTGCAGACACAGAATATTAAGGTTATATAATATTTAATATGTGGGTAAAAGCTTCTTGATCCAAGGAGAAATCTGACTGCCATTCTGGGGTCAAGAAGGAATTTTTTCCCAGTATGTTGCATATTGGCAAGCATTCAGACTGGGTTTTTTGCCTTCTTTTGGATCAACAGCAGTAGGTTATGTGGGAGAGGCTGAACCCGATGGACGCATGTCTTTTTTCAGCCTATATAACTATGTAACTATGTAACTTTCCAAGTCGGCTATTTTGACCTAGAATTTTTCATTCTCCAGTCATTCTCCTGCTTTTCACGCTCTCTGAATAACCCTGTAGGTGTTAAGCCTGCCCGGAGGGCAGTCTATTGTTGTTGTCGTTGCCAGCCCAGAATCTGTGTTCACATATTTGCTTTTCAATCTCATATCCGAGAGTATCTCTATATATAAATGCGTCCAGCGCCGTCCCATCAGCGGTGGGAGGGCTGAGTAAGATGATGTGATGGGTGATGGGTGATTTGTGAGCTGAATGTGGTTGAAGTGGGCCGTGAAAGGGAAGGACGTGTTTATGTATAAGTGTGTGAGTGCCTGTGTATGTCTCTGTGACCGCGTATACCTGGGAGTGAATATTTTGACACACAGTGCCCGGAGTGTTCGGGCTTGGCTTTGAGCAAAGGTGGCAACCCTAGAGGCAGGTCCCTCAATTTATTGTCCCCACAGCAAACAGGCCCCTCAATTTATTGTCCCTCATAGCAGACAGGTCCCTCATTTATTGCCCGCATCAGACTCGGCTGGATGGGGACTGCAGCTCCTGGTCAGCCCCGGCTCTCTAATCGGCCAGCTCTGTAATTGCCGGCCGCCGCTCTTGAAGGGGTCCTCTCGAGGCCCCAGGGGGTGGCCCTCTACAGTGCCAGTTTATAGAGGGCCGGGTCTGCTTGATCCAGCCAGCCCGAGTCGCATATTGGCTGGATCAGGCAGACACGGCCCTCTAAAACAGGCACTGTAGAGGGCTGCCCGCTGGGGCTCGAGAGGACCCCTTCAAGAGCGGCGGCCGGCGATTACAGAGCTGGCCTATTAGAGAGCCGGGGCTGACCAGGAGCTGCAGTGCAGGTTAGTGCGCCTGCCCTGAAGCAGGCTCCCCTCCCCCCTCGTAACACCACTGGCTGGGAGTGTCGGATGAACGGATGATCCGACACTCCCGGCGCAGAGACTTTGGGCCTGCCAGCCACTGGATACTGATCCGGCAGGTGACAACTGTGCGGGGCCCCCCCAGGCTGAGGCCCCGGTACCTGCATCGGCGGCGGTTCCCTGGGAGTCCCAGTCCCTCCTCCACGCACGCAGTCCTTGCAGTTTGGATGCTGGAGCTGCGCAGCGTCCACAGGCTGAGGCTCCCCTGATGCCACTGCATTTAGACTGCACTTGCATCACGTGCATGAGGCTGCGGTGCTGCGCAGAGGCATCACGTGGGGGGGTGGGGCCGGTGAGAGCAAATACATTAGTAACATTACCTATAACATTACCTACCACGGATGCGAATTGCAGCGGCCCGGGTGACATTTGTCACCCTGCCCCTCCGCCCCTGCTTTGCTCCTGGCTCTGCTCTCCGCTCACATAATAACTCGCATGCTGATTGTCGGTGTGAGGGAAGGATTGGGGGTTTTCTTTTCGAAGCAGCGCATCCGGCTTCTGTTAGATGCGCACGCAGCCAACAGAAACCGGATGTGCGGCGACGGACAAACGTTTTTATATATATATACGTATAAAACAAACCACAGGGGGGTTGCACTCAGCCTAAACTTGCAACACAAGCGGGTGCATCTAAGACTTTAAATATAAAACACCAAAATAGAGCACTCCATATCAATGACCACCTTCATCCACCATTTTCTGCAAAAAAAAATATATATAGTGTAGCGCTGTGGTAAAAATCGTCTTGTTGTGCAGTACCTATTTTTGGCCACAAGATGGAGACTGTCGCGATCAGATACTGGACATTGGGACTACAATAACAGACATGCTTTGCAAGAAGCCAGGAAGTGGGTGGGGACTGGACACTTACATCCTCTGCCTCGTGCAGAAAGTGCCAGAGCGCGCCAGGGGATGAGTGAGAGCAGACGCACTGAGGAGACTGCTGGAGGAGCTAGGCCAAAGCCCGAGGGAGACCTGTAATTCCTATTTGGGTCACTCAGCCTGAGGAGAAGGAGACTTGCCAGTACCCAGACAACAGCTGCAGATCGGCGGAATCGAACTGAGAGCAGGCAGGGAGCTGGACAAGCTGCATCAAGGTAGACAACGGATCCGGCCGCTAGTATCCCCAGTCAAAATCGGGTGGAGAGACGTCCTGGGTCAGCGGAGCCTAAAGCAGTCATCGGCTGGGTGAGAGGCCTCCAAGGCTGGTGTATGATTAAAGGACGCTCTGCTGTTTCTCTTTAAAGTTTACAGGGCCCCAACTGACTAGTCGAAGATTTTCTTTTATTAAATTCACTGGCCAGTTGAACAGTACCCGGGTACCACATACACACAGATACGCTTCTCACATTCTGGAACTTAACTTGTACAGGACTCATTTTCCTTTTATCAGAACGGGGTTAAAAACAAAGATACGTTCCGAATACATTTTTCTCTTTTCCGCTGCGCGTTCGCCGTAATACGAAGGGATTGTATGTTTGGGGTTTCGCTACTTGTCCCTTTTTCTGAACTATCGGGAAATTGCATTCTTTTATGTTCGGTCGCGAATATTTTATTTTCCGAAATACGAAGCCTCGTGTTTCGTTTCTTTTCCGCTGCGCGTTTTACCGAAATACGAAAATATTGTAATAATACTTGTGAATACCGTGTTTCAACATCTGCTCAAGATTTTAGTAAACTATATAAATGATAAAAACTCACAACGGTGTTGGAGTATATTTATTCCCTAGTGCGGGGAGACTGACCCGTGGTTCATTTTCAGCGGCTCCTCCGGGAGTGAGCGCTACAATAGTTATGTTTATTATTGCAGAAGCCACTTGCACATCATAGCAATTTAGTCCTCCAACACAACTCTTTATATATAGATTTACAACAGGGTTGACGTTCCTGGAGGGATCAGCCAAATGACAAATGATTTAGGTAAACTAAAAAAATGGTCGGAGTTGTGACAATTGAGTTTTAATGTGGATAAGTGCAAGATAATGCACCTGGGACGTAAAAACCCAAAGGCTGAATATAGAATATTTGGTACAGTCCTAACCTCAACATCTGAGGAAAGGGATTTAGGGGTCATTATTTCAGAGGATCTAAGGGTAAGTAGTCAATGTAATAGAGCAGCAGGAAATGCTGGCAGAATGCTTGGTTGTGTAGGGAGAGGTATTAGCAGTAGGAAAAGGGAAGTGCTCATGCCACTGTACAGAGCACTGGTGAGACCTCACTTGGAGTACTGTGTGCAGTACTGGAGACCGTATCTCCAGAAGGATATAGACATCTTAGAGAGAGTTCAGAGAAGGGCTACTAAAATGGTGTGCGGCTTGAAGGAGAAAAGTTACCAGGAAAGGCTTAATGATCTTAACATGTACAGCTTGGAAAAAAGACGAGACAGAGGAGATATGATAGAAACATTTAAATACGTAAAGGGAATCCACAAGGTAGAGGAAGGGAGTATATTTAAAAGGAAACAAAGTAGCAAAACAAGAGGACATAGTCTTAGATTAGAGGGGCAAAGGTTTAAAAGTAACATCAGGAAGCATTATTTTACTGAGAGGGTGGTGGATACATGGAACAGTCTTCCAGTAGAAATGGTAGAGGCCAAAACAGTAATTGAATTTAAGCAAGCATGGGATAGGCATAAGGCTATCCTAAACAAAAGATAAATCCAGGTAAAGTATCCATGTAATTGGGCAGACTAGATGTGCCAAAAGGTTCTTATCTGCCGACATTTTTCTATATATATATATATATATATATATATATACAGTTGTGTTCAAAATTATTCAACCCCCACTGAAATTGAGTGTTTTGGCCAGTTTGACATTGATTTTGATCATTCAGTCATCTTGCTTACAATTAAATCAAAGAGGCACGTGTAGGTCAGACAAATATAACATAACATTTATAATGAAATAACCACAAATGTCTTTTCTGTGCTCACATCATTATCAGTTTTATTCAACCCCCAAGTGACATTCAATCTTAGTACTTAGTACAACATCCTTTTACAGTTATAACAGCTTTTAAACGTGAAGCATAGCTTGACACAAGTGTCTTGCAGCGATCTACGGGTATCTTCGCCCATTCGTCATGGGCAAAAGCCTCCAGTTCAGTCACATTCTTAGGCTTGCGCACTGCAACTGCTTTCTTTAAGTCCCACCAGAGGTTCTCAATCGGATTTAAGTCAGGTGACTGCGATGGCCACTCCAAAATGTTCCAGCCTTTAATCTGCAACCATGCTCTAGTGGACTTGGAGGTATGCTTGGGATCATTGTCCTGTTGAAAGGTCCAACATCTCCCAAGCCTCAGGTTTGTGACGGACTGCATCACATTGTCATCCAATATCTCCTGGTACTGAAGAGAATTCATGGTACCTTGCACACGCTGAAGCTTCCCTGTACCTGCAGAAGCAAAACAGCCCCAAAGCATGATTGACCCCCCGCCATGCTTCACAGTAGGCAAGGTGTTCTTTTCTTCATAGGCCTTGTTCTTCCTCCTCCAAACATAGCGTTGATCCATGGGCCCAAACAGTTCTAATTTTGTTTCATCAGTCCACAGAACACTATCCCAAAACTTCTGTGGTTTGTCAACATGACTTTTGGCATACTGCAGTCGACTCTTCTTATTCTTTGGAGACAGCAAGGGGGTGCGCCTGGGAGTTCTGGCATGGAGGCCTTCATTACGCAGTGTGCGCCGTATTGTCTGAGCTGAAACTTCAGTACCCACATCTGACAAATCTTTTCTCAGTTCCTCAGCAGTCACACGGGGACTTTTCTCCACTCTACGCTTCAGGTAGCGCACAGCAGTCGAAGTCAGCATCTTCTTTCTGCCACGACCAGGTAGCGTTTCAACAGTGCCCTTTGCCTTGAATTTGCGAATGATGCTTCCTATGGTCTCTCTTGGTATGTTTAACATCTTTGCAATCTTCTTATAGCCATTGCCCTTCCTGTGAAGAGTAATCACCTCTTCTCTTGTCTTCCTGGACCATTCTCTTGACTTCACCATGTTTGTAACCACACCAGTAAATGTCTAGAAGGAGCTGAGTATCACAGTCATTTTAAAGCTGCCTAATTGGTGCTTATTATGCTTTATTGCTGCTCCGTTACATCCACAGGTGTTTTTAATACCTGATTGAAAACACTTGAATGAACCTCTGTTCTTCAGAGTGGTAGTCTTTAAGGGGTTGAATAATTGTGTCAATGAAGAATTCACAAAAGAAACATTTACTACTGTATTACAAAACCAATTGATGTCATTTTAGTTGCATATGGTTCTTTAAAAAGTCCTTGTAGGATTTCATTCTGAATACAATTACAAATGTCACTAAATTCCCTAAAACCCTTTACAGCATTGGGGGTTGAATAATTTTGAACACAACTGTATATATATATATATAATTTATCCAAAAGCGGGCACTCAGCTCCTCAAGATCACCATTAAGCGAATCAGCCCTGGTGTAACCACCTCCAAAGCACATAAGGTTTCAACAAACTGAGGACAGTCACAGGTCACATAAAATTCCAATCCTTATTACAAAACAAGATTATTATTTGTATTAAATATTGGACTTTAACGTGAAGTCTTCAGAGTGCCCTCGGTGTACTGAAACTGTAATATATATATATATATAGATAATTATGACTAGTTGTCGCTTGGTTGTGCGTCCAGTAATACAATGTGTAATATTGTGATGTTGTTATAAGAAGGTGTTATCACACGGCTGTTAAAATAAGGAAGTTAAAGTTTGTTTACCAAGTGTGGGTTAAAATCTCGAGAATAAACACGATGAAAAGATAACAAGCCCTAACGCAGCCGAGATGTTAACCTTAACGTGTGAGTGTTACGTACAGCGACAAGATAGATACAGGAGTGAAGCGCTTGTTATGCAGCCGCAAGAAAAAGTATGTGAAGCCTTTAGAAATAGTCATGAAATGTCATCTCATCTTCATCACAGTCACAGGTACAGACTAACACAATGTGCTTAACCTCTTCACTGCCAAATGCTTTTTAAATAAAAATATAAGATTTTTGTGAAAAATGGGATGAAGAGCAAACAATTAAAAGTAAGGAAAAAAAATCACACGTCTGCTACCCTTAGGGACCCACAGCTGACTAATTTGACGACGATTTCAACATTGGGGTGCCTGCGGGGCTAGCCACAGGAACTGAGCTTTCCGAGGTCCGATTGTCCCCCCCCCTCGGACCAGAGACATGACTCCTGGAGCCTTCGTTCCCTGCGGTAAACACTCTCCTGTCGGCCATCTTGGGGCCTAGGACAAGTCTCCAGACCTGATTTTCCTGCGATCCCGCATCTAGGCGTACGGCTGCTGCAAGTTTGGGAGAAGGAGGGCCCCCATTACCCGGCTGATGTGGCTGTCCCTGGAGCGACTGAGGGATCAGACTGGCGGAGGCGGTTGGTTTGCCTTCACTCTGTCAGGACTCTGGAGTCTGTTCTGGACGACCTTGAGGCCTGTCTGGATGCGGCGGAAGGTGAGGACGATGACAAGCCGCTTACACGTGGCACATGGCGCCGACTTATGGAGGTGTTGGGCGGACGAGTGGAGGCGATGGATCAAGAGGACGCGGGAGATGGATCAGAAGTGGAGACACCTGAGAGTGAAGGGGGTGCCGAGCAGCTACCGGCTGAGATTGAGGAGGTAGCAGAAGACCCCGTGCGGTTCCTTGTCACCCCACATAAGCTGAGACCGTGACGGTACCCTAGGAGGCAGTTGACCGGTGGGCCGCGGCGCTTACCTGGGGCCTCTTCGGTTGAGGAGTTAACCCGGAGGATTTCAGCCGGCTGTGCAGTATGGGAGAAGACACGGCTGGACGCGACTGATCACGCGGCCTTTTCGCTGGATACGGGCTGAGGCGCTCTGTTTAGTCACTTATTTGGCCGGTTTTCCGTTGCAGATCCGGGCGATTTTCATCTGATGACCCCCCATGCCGCTTTCTACCATTTCTTCTGCTGTGCCCCCCCCCATTATTTTATTTTATTTTATCTTGTTATATGAGACACTTTGTTTATTATTGACGGACACTGAAATTTTTGTCCCCATTTACGTTTGATTTTTCCTGCAACACCTTTGCAAATCTTCCCTTCTGCCTTGCTGTGTTTCAAGACCTCGCCTGCTCTGCATCACCCTGTCTGCCCCACTGCCCGGGCAGTTTCGAGACACTGGCCGACAACAGGTCCGCATTTTTTCCCCATTCACTTATTTGATGCCAAATTGATGTTCTCTCACTGTTGTTTCCCCCCCCACTTAATTCAGAGACGCTTCAGACTTTATTTTATTTCTTTTTCCCCGATGACATTCCCCGGCTGGGGACATATATGAGACTTTCTGGTTTTATTATCTGAAGTATTTTTGATTTGATTTGATTTGATTTGATTTGATTTGTATTTTTGATGTCTTTTGTTATAACCCTTCCCATTTTTTTACATTTTGCTGATTTTCCATCTGTAACTATTGCGGAGTAATCGCTGTTTATCTTTTTCTTCCATTTTCGAGCAGTCTTAAGATGATCTCTGTGATTTTTCTCTATTCCTAACTTTGAAGTCTTTATATACTATTCCAAGCTGACAAAGTACGACCCTGTGCGGCCATTCTATTTACAGATGACTAGCTTTGGTCCTGCGAGGCCATTTATGATTTTTTTGATGACTGTTTCAAAATAAAAAACTTTAAATATAAAAAAAAAAAAGTAAGGAAAAATGGTTGAATATAGATCATTATTCCAAAACTATTAAAATGATGTGAAATTACCCATTTTTACTTTTTCCTATATCAGCTTATCGTTAACTTCTTGAATAGTTTGTGCTTTGGGATAACCCCTTCACTGCCAAGTGATTTTTGCTGAAGAAAATGTTTTGATATCATTAATGGAAGCACGGGATGCAAAGTTAGCAATTAAATTTAGGGTAAAAGAAGGAATTTGCTCAGAGATTGATGGTATTAGTTTAAAAAGTTAGAAAGATGTACAGTAAATTTGCTCATTTTTAATTCTTCATGTATTTATTTGTCCTTTATAAAAATGTCACTGGGATGAAAGGTTCTAAACTCTACATGTCGTCCCTTATCTGCAGTGTGTCACACAGGGTCTGCATTATCTGTCAGGTGACGTATGCAGTTCAGAGGTGAGCCCAGCAGGCGGCGACACAGGAGGGAGGCAGACAGGATAACGAGCAAATATATAGATTTAATGAAAACACAAATGGGACTTTGGCAGCAGGCACCGGAATGAACAGAAGAAGCCAATTCTGGATAACACAGGCAAGGTCTATAGCAAAAGAGGATTGTGGGTAATGTAGTCCAGACTGCGCACAGGGTCCACCAAGTAAGAATCGGGATGGCTGGCAATGTTACCTTGATTGATGGTCAGGGAAGGTGGTGAAAACTGTATAAGCCACAGGTAAGTATCCAGACTGAGGATAGTGGGCTATGCAGTTGAAAACCCACTTGTGCAGCGACCAGGAAGTCTTGACGAAGGAACTTGGATACAGCGCAGGAGGAGATCGCAGGAAGTTCCAGGCAATGAAGGAGGGTGTATGGTGATATCTCCAGGAACAGCAGGGCAGAGCAATAACAGGAATCAGGATGAAGACTGAACTGAGATGATGGATATTGGAGACACTGGAGACACTGGAAGGCACTGGAGACACTGGAAGCACTAGAAGGCACTGGAGACACTAGAAGACACAGGACAACAACAGGATACACTGGTTCAGGTAGCAGGTATGCACAAGACCAAGTGACTTCAGTCAGGGACCTCAATGCAGAACCACTGCTAGCTGGGTCTCTCTGCCTTTTAAGGAGGCTTAATCACGGATGGGCCTCAGCTGGAACTCCAGGGCTGGAAAAGGAAGACCCAGGCTGGATCCCCATAAGCCTGGTCAAGGTGCTGAGCCTGGCAAAACCTGGAATGGAGTCCAAGAAAAAGAGATCCAGGGCAAAGTTCTTAGAGCCAGGCTGTGCATTACAGGTACATCAGCAGTCTTTCAAAGGTGAGGCATGACAGTACGCCCCTCCTTAACCCTTTCGCTGCTGAGGCTTTTCCCGCCTCTGTGCTGAGGTCATTTTTACCGGTTTTGCTCATCATGTTTAAACGTGTTTTGAAGGCTTATTTTAGTATATGACCCAGACATATTATATATCGTTCTTTCCATACAAAAATATGTATTTTCAATAATTTACAACGTGTAAAGTGTTTTTTTTTCACATTTTAACATGCGAGCAATTGCGGTTATATTTTGTATGGGGTGCGCTTGTTAAAAAAATTAGAGATGGGGTCTCGTTACATTTTTTTTGGGGGAAAATTACGCGATTTTTAACAAACGCACCGCATACAAAAATCGTTAGTGCAGCATCATTGTTCACATTATAATTGAAATGGGAACAATATTGCTACACTAACAAACCAAAAAAAAAGAAAAAAAAATGTTTATTTTTATTTTTTATAATTTGTTTTTAAATATATTTTTATTTTTAATTTTAATTTTAATTTTTTTTAAAAAACTTTTTTCACATTCGTGTTTGGTATCATTGGAACGGCCATGCTCTGGCCGATCCAACCATACCAAACATTAACCCCTAGCTGCCACGGATCAGGAGATAGGGAGTTCATTGGAACTCCCTATCTCCACCGTTGGTGGCAGTTAGGGGTTAACTCTAGGACTGGCGTCATCGTGCTACTCACGATGACGCCAGTCCTCAGGGGGAGTTCCCAGAGGCTTGGCCGACATCCAAGATGTCGGCCAGCTCCGGGAAAGGATCGCGAACCGGCGCTTTTCAGCGCCGATTCGCGAACCAGCTCCCCAGGGGTTAATGCCAGCCACCATTTGGAAGGGCAGGCTGTGCCCTTCCAAATGGTGCCTGGGTTAACCCCCGCAATGCCGCCGATCGGGAGGGAGAGAGGTCCGAAGGACCTCCCCCCCTCCCTTTCAGGCGCCTCCTCCGCACATGCGGGGGGGGCCTGAATTAGGTGTCATCGCGCTGCCGCGATGACACCTAATTCCAGCGGCTGCGGTTCCGGATGCCGGGCTGACATCGAGGATGTCAGCCCGCACCGGGGGGCCAGCGATCGGCCGGAACCCGGCCGAACGCTGACCCCAATGGGAGGACGCGCTCAGCGCGTCCTCAGCACAGCAGCGGTAATGCGGAGGACGCACTGAGCGCGTCCTCCGCATTGAAGTGGTTAAAAGGTGCACTCCGGGCACCTAGGGTATTGAGGCTGGACCAGATGGATTGCAAGAAGATCACCACCATCTGTCAGAGTCCGAGTCAGGATCGCTATCAATGTCACCTTGGGCAATAATTGCCTTCTCAAACATTTCTAGGTCCTCCTTGTGGACCAATGTTCCGTTTGAGGCCCAGACGCAGCCCTCAGGAGTAGGACTTGCAATGGGTGGTACTGGCTTGAGGGATCTGCAGGTGACGACTCCCACGATGATGGGCGATGAAACCTTCCTCCTGGCTGCCAACTGTTGTTCATATGCAGCAAGTACGGAGTCCGGTATAATAAAGCCATCAGAGGCCGGAGAAAAAGTCCTGACATTCGTAAGTGGGCACGAAACGGTTTCATCAGGCAGAGTGTCACAACCATACAATATGTCAGAGTCTGAGAATCACCCTCCTGGAGCCCCTAGAGGGTGCTTGGCAGTCTGGACTGGAGAGGAGTGGGTTACAGCAACCTCCATGGGTACATAAGGTTCTGGGTCTGTGGGTAATGCAGTCTCCATGCACATAGGTTCCGCGTCAGCAGGCTCAGTTGGCAGGGTCTCCATGTAATCAGAATGGGGATCATCCTCTGTACCCTCTACATCAGAGATGACTTCCCTAAACTCAGGTCTCTCAGATCTGGGTACAGGAGTTCGGCGAGGCTTGCCAACTTTGGTAGCCTGGCGAGGCCTAGCAGGAGCAGAGACTGGGCGAGACTAGGCTGTGGCCTGGCGGGGCTTGACAACAGCTTGGCGAGATTTGGCAGGATTTGAGACTGGTCAAGACTTGGCTGTGACCTGGCGAGAGCTGGCAGACACCGGAGGCTGACGAGCCTTGACAATTGGAGTTCTCTTGGACACTGATGGCAAGGACTCAGCAGGTAATGGCTTTTTGCTGTTGGCATGCACAGACACAGGAGGAGCAACCAGCTGAGAAGCAGGAGTAACAGGGTTGACTCTGGTCTGTGATGAGGATGGCTTGGGCGGGCGCACAGGACACGAAGAAATGAAATGTGAGCCCGCACTACAATAGAAGCACAGTCCCAAAGACCTCCTCCTGGAGTGTTTCTCCTCAGACAAGGGGTTTCTGCAGCCAGATTTGGACGTAGGAGAGCGCACCTTAGGTGAGGTGCCTCAAGTCTAGCAGCAATTTCGTTAACATAGAGTCCAGTTGCTGCAGGAAGTTCTGCACAGCCATCTTCATGGAGGCCACCACCGCCTGTATCACCGCGGACTCATAATAAGATGGGTTCTGCATTATCTGTCAGGTGACGTATGCAGTTCAGAGGTGAGCCCAGCAGGAGGCGACACAGGAGGGAGGCAGACAGGATAGCGAGCAAATATATAGATTTAATGAAAACACAAATGGGACTTTGGCAGCAGGCACCGGAATGAACAGAAGAAGCCAATTCTGGATAACACAGGCAAGGTTTATAGCAAAAGAGGATTGTGGGTAATGTAGTCCAGACTGCGCACAGGGTCCACCAAGTAAGAATCGGGATGGCTGGCAATGTTACCTTGATTTATGGTCAGGGAAGGTGGTGAAAACTGTATAAGCCACAGGTAAGTATCCAGACTGAGGATAGTGGGCTATGCAGTTGAAAACCCACTTGTGCAGCGACCAGGAAGTCTTGACGAAGGAACTTGGATACAGCGCAGGAGGAGATCGCAGGAAGTCCCAGGCAATGAAGGAGGGTGTATGGTGATATCTCCAGGAACAGCAGGGCAGAGAAATAGCAGGAATCAGGATGAAGACTGAACTGAGATGATGGATACTGGAGACACTTGAGACACTGGAAGGCACTGGAGACACAGGACAACAACAGGATACACTGGTTCAGGTAGCAGGTATGCACACGACCAAGTAACTTCAGTCAGGGACCTCAATGCAGAACCACTGCTAGCTGGGTCTCTCTGCCTTTTAAGGAGGCTTAATCACGGATGGGCAGTGGCGGCTCTTTAATTAGGCAAATTAGGCAGACGCCTAAGGCCTCGCACATACCGGGCCTCGCGCAGCCGCCTAATCTGCATAATTAAGCAGCAGGTTTAATTAATTGTCTCCTGCTGCAGCAACAGACATTTATTATGCCCGGCGTTTTTTTGTTTTGTTTTGTTTTGCGTCTGACCGCCGGAACAATCTTAAATTGCAGCTGCGGTTGCGCCCGGCACCCTCCTCTGACGCCGGATACATATGCACACGTCTTGCTGTTGGCGCCAGCCGCACCAACACACAGCACCACGAGGAAGCAGAGCCAGCCGGAAGCAAAGGCAGAGCTTGCACAGTCACAGGTCGGATGTCAGCCTCTCAATCCTTACACCAGGATCCTCATTGTATAACTAGCTGCTGCCAGCTCAGGGATCCACCGTCGCTACTTTAAACGTGAGTACATAAGAGCTGTACCAAGCCCAGAGAGCCCACCCAGGGTCCAGAGAGCCCACCCAGGGCCCAGAGAGCCCCCCTCAGAGATCAGGCACAGAGAGCCCCCCAGGGCCCAGGGATCAGTCCCAGAGATCAAGCCCAGAGAGCCCATGGCCCAGAGAGCCCCCCATGGCCCAGAAAGCCCCCCCCCAGGACTCAGAGATCAGGCCCAGAGAGCCCCCCTCAGGGCCCAGAGAGCCCCCCTCAGGCCCAGAGATCAGGCCCAGAGAGCCCCCCTCAGGCCCCGAGATCAGGCCCAGAGAGCCCCCCCAGGGCCCAGAGAGCCCTCCCCCAGGGCCCAGAGATCGGGCCCAGAGAGCCCCCCCAGGGCCCAGCGATCAGGCCCAGAGAGCCCCCCAGGGCCCAGAGATCACAGGCCCAAAGAGCCCCCCCAGGGCCCAGAGATCAGGCCCAGAGAGCCCCCCAGGGCCCAGAGATCAGGCCCAGAGAGCCCCCCAGGGCCCAGAGATCAGGCCCAGAGAGCCCCCAGGGCCCAGAGATCAGGACCCGAGAGCCCCCCAGGGCCCAGAGATCAGGCCCAGAGAGCCCCCCCAGGGCCCAGAGATCAGGCCCAGAGAGCCCCCCGGGCCCAGAGAGCCCCCTCGGGCCCAGAGAGCAGGCTCAGAGAGCACCCCCATGGCCCATAAAGCACCCCCCAGAGCCTCATAGAGCATCCCCAGTCTCATAGAGGGAGCCCTAGAGAGAGAGCATCCCCAGAGAGAGCTCAGAGCATCCCCAGAGAGAGCATCCCCAGAGAGAGCTCAGAGAGAGCATCCCCAGAGAGAGCTCAGAGCATCCCCAGAGAGAGCATCCCCAGAGAGAGCTCAGAGAGAGCATCCCCAGAGAGAGCTCAGAGCATCCCCAGAGAGAGCATCCCCAGAAAGAGCATCCCCAGAGAGAGCTCAGAGAGAGCATCCCCAGAGAGAGCTCAGAGAGAGCATCCCCAGAGAGAGTATCCCCAGAGAGAGCATCCCCAGAGAGAGCATCCCCAGAGAGAGCTGAGAGCATCCCCAGAGAGAGCATCACCAGAGAGAGCATCACCAGAGAGAGCATCCCAGAGAGAGCTCAGAGCATCCCCAGAGAGAGCATCACCAGAGAGAGCTCAGAGCATCCCCAGAGAGAGCATCACCATAGAGAGCTCAGAGCATCACCAGAGAGAGCTCAGAGAGAGCATCACCAGAGAGAGCTCAGATCATTCCCAGAGAGAGTTCAGAGCATCCCCAGAGAGAGCTCAGAGCATCCCCACTGTGATGAATCCACTGAAGTAATGGCAGACAACGAGGAGCTTGACAAGAACAGACTTTACTCAACAGCATCCATCTTGCAATGGCTTCCACTCCCCGCCCCCTGATCACATGACTGTTAACTGTTTCCTAACATGCAGAATGAACTAGGCATAACTATAATACACTTAATGCATAACATGAAGCATACACATCATTACATCTTCCCCTTCAAGTGTAAACGCTTAATATGATACAAAGTCTTTCCAAAGTTTTGGTTTAAAAGCTCGACCATAGCGGGAGAAAGTAACCACTGGCTCACTATCCGTAGAATCGATGTCACCTCCAGCATTATCACAAGATGATTATCACAAGCATGGGATAGGCATAAGGCTATCCTAAACAAAAGATAAATCCAGGTAAAGTATCCATGTAATTGGGCAGACTAGATGGGTCGAAAGGTTCTTATCTGCCGACATTTTCTATGTTTCTATGATACACTTATGCTGTCCTCAACATCCTCAGTAGACATTATATCCGTGTCCAGGAATTCTGTACGGTCCTCATTTTGCTCCTTATTTTCATTGTCGTTTGGTTGCCCCAGTGGAGTATCCGAGTCAGTGTCTGGGCGAAGATGACGCCTGTTTCGTCTGAGTTGAGATCCACACTCAATTTCAATCACATATGATCTCGGAGAATCAGCTTCACTGACAATGCGAGCAGGTTCCCATGTATCTCCAGTGACTCTGTGTCTCACAGCTTGCCCAGCCCTGAGAGGATGAAGCCACTTGGTATTTTTGTCAAAATACAGTTTTTGTTTTTTCACGTTACTGTTCCTCTGACCTGCTACCTGCTCCTGTGGGATAGAGTGAGGCTGCAACTTATGTGGTGCAATAGGTACTGTGGTCCTCAGCGCTCTACCCATTAGCAACCGTGCGGGTGAACATAAACCGTCCATGGGTGTTGCACGATAGTTTAACAGGCTGAGGTACACATCCTGACCTGATGATTGAGCTTTCCGTATAATAGATTTGGCTATGCCAAAATACTTCTCAGCTAACCCATTGGCCTGTGAGTGATATGGACTGGTGGGTATGTGCCGGACACCCCAGTCACGCAATAAACACTGGAATTCAGAACATGTAAATTGTGGGCCATTATCGGACACAAGTTCTTCGCACACTCCATGTCTTGAAAGTATTGTTTTGAGAGCCCATATGACTGTTGATGCTGTTAGCTTTTTCAGCTCAAAGTATTTGCTGTAATAATCTACTACTATCAGGTAGTGATTGTCCTCGAAATGGAAAATATCTGTGGCCAGTCTCTGCCGTGCCCTTGATGGAGAATTCCACGGTGTAAGAGGTTCCTTTGCATTGTTCTTTTGAAATGTTTGGCAGGTTTCACATTTCTTCACAAGTGACTCAATATCAAGGTCCAAATTAGGCCAGTAAATCCCCTCCCGTGCTCTGTGCTTACACAGGGTGATGCCCAAATGTCCCTGGTGAATTTGGTCCAGTACTTCTGCCTGCTGTGCCTTAGGAATAAGAATACGGTCTCCCATGAATATGATATCAGTATGAATGGATAGTTCATTTCTCACAGGCCAGAATCCCTGCAGCTCAGGACAAAGTTTCTTTCTTTTTTCTGGCCAGCCATTGCACATGACACGTATGAGTTTTTCTAGTACTTTATCCTGCTTGGTATCTTGTCTTATCATCTCCAGTCGAACATCAGATATTGGAATATTCACTAGTACCGTATGTACCTGTTCTTCCAAGTCAGGTTCATCTCTGGCTTCATGACCATCTGGAAACACCCTAGACAATGTGTCAGCCATCGGAATTTCCTTTCCAGGCTTATATTTCACCGTGAGATCGTATCGCTGTAATTTCATAACCATCCTCTGCAAGCGTGGAGGTACAGAAGAGAGCGGCTTCTGCAAGATGTATTCCAATGGCTTGTGGTCTGTTTCCACAACCACAGGTCGCCCATATATGTACTGGTGAAATTTCTCGCATCCATTCACAATGGCCAACATCTCCTTCTCAATCTGAGCATAGTTGGCTTGTGTTGTAGTCAGCGCACGTGAAGCATATGCCACAGGATGTCCTTGTTGAATCAGTACAGCACCTAACCCAAACTGAGATGCATCCACCTGAAGCGTAGTGTCACAGTTTACGTCAAAATATTTCAGTATTGGCCTTGGATGTTTAGTGATCACTTTTTTCACTTTGTCAAAAGTCTTCTCCATGTTTGCATCCCAAGACCACATAGCATCCTTCTGTAGCAAAGCACGTAATGGTGCTGTCTGCTGAGCAAGACCTTGGGAGAATTTGGATAGATAGTTGAAAATGCCCAAAGACGTCTCCAGTTCCTTCCTGGAAGTTGGGGCCTTCATATTAATAACTGCTGCTATCTTCTTTGGATCAGGCTTCAAACCCTCTTTGGTTAGTATGTGTCCAAAATATGTAACTTCGTCTACTCCAATTTGCATTTTGTTTGGATTGAGTTTCAGATTTTTCTCATGACATCGTTGGAGTAAAGCAGTGAGGTTTTTATCATGTTCTATGCGTTCCTTTCCATAGACCAACAAATCATCAATTATTACTTCCACGCCATGAAGACCATCAATCAATTCATGTGATTATTATTATTATTCATTTATAAAGCGCCAGCATATTCCGCAGCGCTGTACAATAGGCACAGTATACACAGGGTTACAATACACTCTACATCATTTGACAAACAGTACAGGAGGAGGTGAGGGCCCTATTCCCGTAGGAACTCACAATCTGGGAGGGTTGGGGTTGGAAACAGGAGGAGAGGACTGTAAGGTGAGAGTGATTGATGGTTGCGTCAGTGAGTTGGGTGGTCGGCTTCCCTAAATAGGAACGTTTTAAGGGAGCATTTGAAGGAAGAGAAGTTAGGGGAAAGTCTCACAGTACGAGGGAGAGCGTTCCAGAGAGTGGGGGCTGCGCGTGAGAAATCCTGCAGTCTATCATGGGAAGAGGTGATGCGTGGAGAAGCTAGGCGCAGGTCACTGTTTGACCTTAGGGAGCGGGCTGGGGTGTATTTGGTGATTAGTGAGGACAGGTAGTGGGGAGCTGAGTTAGTGAGGGTTTTGTAGGTAAGGATAAGGATTTTGAACTTAATTCTGCAGTGGATGGGGAGCCAGTGAAGGGACTCGCAGAGGGGAGCGGCAGAGACAGAGCGGAGGTGAGGTGAATTAGCATGGCGGAGGCGTTCAGGATGGATGTAGGGGGGAGAGGCGGGACAGAGGAAGGCCAGATAAGAGATTATTGCAATAGTCGAGTCGGGAGATTACCAGGGCGTGTATGAGTTGTTTTGTGGTGACAGCGGTAAGAAATGGCCGAATTCTGGAAATATTACGCAGTTGGTATCGGCAGGAGGAGGAAAGAGACTTGATTTGGGGGATGAAGGAAAGAGCAGAGTCAAGTGTAACTCCAAGACAGCGAACTTGGTTTGATGGGGAGATGGTGATACCCTCCACGTGATAGAGAAGTCAGGAGGTGGGGAGGCATTGGAGGGAGGAATAAGTAGGAGTTCAGTCTTTGACATGTTGATCTTTAGGTGGTGGGAGGCCATCCAGGAGGAGATGCCAGATAAACAGTCACTGACTTTTGAAAGGACAGGGGGAGAGAGATCAGGGGTAGAGAGTTAGATCTGAGTGTCATCAGCGTAGAGGTGGTAATTAAAGCCAAAGCTGTTGATGATTTTGCCCAGGAAGGAGATGTAGATGGAAAAGAGCAGAGGACCAAGGACAGAGCCTTGAGGAACACCAACAGATAGAGGCAATGAAGAGGAGGAGTTACCAGCAAAGGACACACAGAAGGACCTGTTGGATAAATAGGAGACAACCCAAGCAAGTGCAGTGTCACCGAGACCCAGAGAGTTGAGGGTCTGTAGAAGGAGGGGGTGGTCAACAGTGTCAAAAGCAGCCGAGAGGTCAAGCAGGATGAGAATAGAATAGTGGCCGTGTTTTTTAGCAGTTAGGAGGTCATTGGTGACTTTGGTGAGGGCAGTTTCAGTTGAGTGTAGGGGACGGAAGCCAGATTGCAGGGGGTCAAGTAGGGAATTGGAGGACAGGAAGAGGGCGAGGCGGTTGAAGACTAGTTTTTCTAAGAGCTTAGAGGTAAAGGGAAGCAGGGATACAGGGCGGTAGTTGGATGGAGAGTTGGGATCGAGGGATGGTTTCTTTAGTAAAGGGGTAACTAGCGCGTGTTTGAAGGCGGATGGAAAGGAGCCAGTGGAGAGAGATAGGTTGAAGATGTGTGTGAGAGCAGGGGTGAGGGAGGAGGAGAGGGGAGGAATTAGATGTGAGCGAATGGGGTCGAGTGGGCACGTGGTGAGATGTGAGGAGCACAATGAGGAATTGACTTCCTCCTCAGTGGGTTGGAGGAAGCGGCAGAGAGTGGCAGAGGGGACCTGTGGGAGTGGAGGTGGCAGATAACTATCTAGTGTTGGGATGTTGCTTCTGATAGAGTTTTACTGAGGAAGTAGTCTGCCAGGTCTTGAGCGCTGAAGGCAGCTGTGGGGGGAGGTGCAGGTGGGTAGAGGAGGGTGTTGAAGGTGGACCAGAGCCGTTAAGGGTTGGAGGACAGCGTAGATATAAGAGATGAGAAGAAGGATTGTTTGGCCAAGTGGATCCACAGCATGTAGATTTCTGCGAGTGTGTGTGCGGGGTGGGGGAGCAGGGTGTTTAGGAAGTCCAGATAGGTTGAAAGAGAGAAGGTGGTGGTCAGAGATGGGGAAAGGGCGACAGTTGAACTCAGAAATGGAGCAGAGGTTGGAAAAGACAAGGTCAATAGCGTGACCATTGCGGTGGGTAGGGAGGAGGGAGGATTGTGTGAGTCCAAGGGAGGACGTGAGTGAAAGAAGTTTGGAGGCAGCAGGGGCGGAAGGATCATCAATGGGAATGTTGAAGTTCCCGAGAATTAGGCATGGAAGATTAGACGACAGGAAGTGAGAAAGCCAGGTAGCAAAGTGGTCAAAGAACTGGGAGGTTGGTCCCAGTGGGCGGTAGATGACTGCCACCCTGAGGGCCAGAGGAGAGAACAGGCGGATGCAGTGTGTCTCGAAGGAGGAGAAGGAGAGGGATGGGGTGGAGGGAGATGCTGGTAGGTGCAGGTGGGAGAGAGCAGGATTCCGACCCCGCCACCATTTCTCTCACCCGGTCTGGGGGTATGGCTCAAGTGTAGACCGCCATGTGAGAGAGCAGCAACGGATGCCGTGTCAGAGGGAGTTAGCCAGGTTTCAGTTAAATCTAGGAGGTTGAAGTAGTTTGAAAGGAAGAGGTCATGGATTGCTGTGAGTTTGTTGCACACAGAGTGAGCGTTCCAGAGGGCGCAGGAGAAAGAGGACAGGCGCTGAGGGATTATGGGAATGAGGTTGCTGGGCTTGCAGGGAGGTGATTTATGTGCGATGGAGATAGGATGCGAGGGAAGTATTGGATGTGTTGTGGGGCCAGGGTTAGGGGATATGTATAGATTAACAGCAGGAGGGTGAGAAAGAGAAGGTGGGAATGGGATTTGTGTGAGTGGGAGTGATTGGCAGCACGAGAGTTAGAGGGAGACCATGTTCTGAGGAAACAAAGGAGCTCATGCGAGGCCATCATGTGGGACGAGAGGAGGGAGGGAGAGATGCAGATAGTGTAGGGGTCGGTGGTAGAGGGGCAGGAGTTCCATTTAAGGAGAAAGGTAGAAGTAAAGAGCAGAATCGTGAGAGAAAGCATAATATAGACGTGCGTTTACCCAGAGTAAAAAGTAGGCCTTGCAGTTCCTTCCTCCAGTCCCGCAACTCCAGGAAATCAACTCTAAACTTCCACTTAGGATGCCACTGAACTCCAGGAAATCAACTCTAAACGTCCACTTAGGATGCCACTGAACTCCAGGAAAATCAACTCTAAACGTCCACTTAGGATGCCACTTGGGAATGTCACTGGAGCCAAGGCTCAATGGAGCCACTCTTAGTTGTTATATAGGGCAGACTGATTGCATTCAGGCAGTTAAAAGGTAAACACCTGATGCTGGATGGGCTGTGTCAATAGGGCAGGAGATTCACATGCTAATTACCAAAGCAAATGGTGGAGAAAGGAGACAAAAATAAATTTAAAAAAAAGAGACCAAGGTAACGTTACAATGTGGGTGCCTGCAAATACTGGGTGATGGGGGTCCTACCAGCAAAAGTATGCAGGGGATCAGTTGATGTGGGTGTCTGTGGATACTGGGTGATAGAGTCAGCAAAAGTATGCAGGGGATCAGTTGATGTGGGTGTCTGTGGATTTGGATGTCTGTGGATTCAAAATGTGATTTCTTTTGAAATATCTCCTGTGCAGACGCTATGCCGAAAGGTACCCTTGTGAATCGCCATCGACCAAAAGGAGAGTTGAAAGTGGTCAGATAACTGCTGGCTTCATCAAGACGCAATTGCCAGTAACCAGACTGAGCATCCAGTACACTAAACACTGTTGCCCCTACAAGCTTGTGGGCTATGTTTTCAATGGTGGGGAGATTGTAGTGTTCTCTCATTATTACTTTGTTCAAATCACGTGGGTCAATGCAAATACGGATTGCACCTGTATTTTTCTTTTCCACCACGACCATAGAACTGACCCATTCTGACGGTTCTGTGACCCGTTTTACTACTCCCAGCTTCTCCATCCTAGTTAGTTCTTCTCGCACTTTATTCTCCAGAGTTAGAGGTATTTTCCTTGGTGCGTGAATGACAGGCTGTGCACCCTTTTGTATACGTATACGGCTGATCCCCGGGAGGCACCCTAGGCCTTGGAATAGATCACAGTACTCACGCTTAATGTCATCCTTTGACAAACCGCTGTGCCCACCATCCACAGTCATTATAATCTGTACAAGACCAATCTCTTTACTTGTTTTTAGACCTAATACTGCTGGGGCTTGTGTGTCGATCACAAATAGTTGTAAAAGTTGTTCAGATCCCTTGTGAGAACATATGACATTACAGTGACCCATTACTTTAAGCTTTTTGCCACCATATCCCATCAGTTTCGGTAGGTCCTGAGTTTCCAGAGGGCATTCATTCCTAAGGTATTCCTGAGGTATACGTGGCTTGGCACACAATTCACTTGTGCTCCTGTGTCTGTTTTAAATTTGACTGGAGTTTTGTCAGCCCCTAGCTGTAAGGTTACATTATCTTCATTTGCAAACTGATGTGATTTCTGTACTGCTGCAAGTTATTTCGATGTGCAATCTGAGTCTGACCCTGCATTGTCGTCATTGTTCAAGAGAAAGACTAATTAGGAATGAGTGAGGTTTAAGAATTATCCCTGTATTACACAAGAGTGAAAGGGAGTGAGTTCCCTTTGTTCTATGGGATCAGGCATGGGTGCCTTTTGTTTTATGAGCTGAAACATGGCTCTTTGTGATTGGGTACAATAGGGAGATAAACAATGGAAAGGAGGGGGAAGGGAGGGTACAAAAGGCAGTGCGTGGGACATTTTGTGTATTGCAGCTAATTTTCTTTTAAGAGGAGCTTCAGAGACAGAGCAGCAGCTAGCTCCATTTTGCCATCACCATCATCATCTGAAAACCAAGCACTGGATGAGTATTACTTGCTGTATCAATCTGTTATGCATACTCTATTATCATAAGTCTGCTACATATATATTCCTAGTTCCATTATTTATTGGAAGGATAGGTGTGGGTTTCCCATTGTATGGATTTGTAGGTTTATTTAGTGGATGCTTATTTATATTTGTTGCAATTTGCAATACTGTATTCCTTGTTCATTTGGTGTAGAGCTGCGTGATAGTAATTTCTAATGGGTGTTGTTCTGGGATAACTCTGTCAGAATTCAATGATTTGGTGTTTTGTATGTTATTAGGGGCATTGGGGTGTCCAGTAATTTTGCCTTGGGCTGTCTGTGGACTGCTGTGCCTTGTTAGTTTAAGTGCTCAGTATAGCACATGACTGACTGTCCAATTTTAGTATAATCCATGGCTGCAGCCAAAATCATGCTAAGCAACCCATTTAAACACAGTAAATCAAACACAGGGCCTCCCTATACACGCATGTGCCCTCACCATACACACAGAAGGAACTCACTATACATAGTGAAATCACACGTATTACCTCGGTATAACACACAAAGTCACGCTAATGATGTAGCTATCATACACCCTGAAATCACGAAATTCCTCTCTATAACACACTGCAATCACTAATGTAGAATAAAACTAAAATAAATAAATAATAAAAATAAATAAATAAATTAAAAAAATATATATATATATATATATATAAAAATAAAAAAATAATAATAAAATAAAATAAAAACTTGCTATAACACGCCGTAATCACACAATAGAAACACACAGAAACCTAGCCATAGCACACGGAGATCCCACAAGGACCTAGCCATAGCACACGGAGACAACACAAAGGGAATGTAATTACACATAGGAACTTGATATAACAGACTGAATCACTGGACATTAGTCACTATAACTCTATAGTGTGCCGAATGAGAAAAGCACCATACATGCATTACTGAGTAACACCTTTAGTGGATTCTCAAGCAGCTTCACATGCTGGGTTTTTATGTGGGTGATGATTTACCGGGTTATTCAAAAAGCTGTGTGTTTTAAATAATGTCGGAGTAACCCCAAGGGCTAAGCAATAAGTTGATGAACAAATTAATTTGTATACTGTATTTATGTTCACTATTCTAATTGTTGCAATTTTTAAAGTGACACAGCAGCAATGTACAATCTTTTGTTTTTGCGCACTTGCTACAGTTGAGTAAATAATTATTTAGAACGGTAACTTTGTCTTTATTGAGGGAGAGGAGAGACTTATTTCAGAAATAGAGGAAACATGAGCAGCAACTCCCTCATATTTCCCACTTGTCACATCATCATAATAAAGTCTGGGAGTGGATAAGTATTAAGTGTATTAATTCTGTTAATTTGTCGCTATGTTGATAATATACTGTTTGTGTGTGTGTGTAATCTATTGGGTTTAATACGCGCTAATTTACCCGTTATAGTGATTTGCATTTTTAGCTAGAATATGCTCGTTGATATTTGCTTCACTTTGTAATACTGGATCAAACCTTATTATTTGTATAGTCTGTATGATCTTATAAACATAGGTAATCAGTGACCGCATGGCTGGCAGCCATCTTAAACCTCAAAAAGTCACATGGTCTGCTGTCAATGAGGAAGTGCTGCAGCAGTAACTGTACAATCTGTTTAAACTTACATTTGCGCAACTATATTAATCCAGATTGTTTCTGCCATATTTATGAATATATAACAATTTCTAACGAATACACATCTAAATGTGTCTGTTATAATATCTGAAGAGGCTTATCAACTAAACAGTGATTTTGTATGTTAGCAAATGCTGTGTCATTAGGTTAGTTCGGTTGATTTAACTTCGGGTCTATAGATTAATATACTAAGCAAGAATCTGTTGCATTGTGGACAGATTGTTAAAGACGTTTACATATGCAGCATGGTACTATTGATAAAGGATTCCAGGGGTGAGGACTCATAAGATGGAGGACAATGCAGCCACTAATGTACAGAACATCCTTGCTCCTTCTCAACTCAAAATGGAGATTGCGCTATTTACATTTTGCAAAGGGACACACACACACAGTGGGGGAAGGTGCAAGAACAATAGAGTCACTCTCAGATGGGAACAGTGGATCAGATAACAGTGAGCTGGTGACCTTAGTTGCTGGGGGGAGGGGAGGGGGCTGATGGATGCATGTGAAAACAAAAGGAATTCATTACTTACAGGGGGTGTACACTATACAAAGACTGGATCATAATTAGGGATGTGCGTTTCGGGTTTCGGAATTTCGGAATTTTCACGAAATTTCCCGATTCGGGTCTTTCGATTCGGCCGAAAATCCGAAATTTTTTAGATCCGAAAAAGTCGAATCCGAACTGTTTTCCGAACCGAATCGAAAAATTTTCGGAATTTCGAATGGACTTGAAATGTGTCAAATCGAAATCTATTGCTTTGAAACGAGAACAGACTTTCCGAAAAAACGAAAAGTTTACCAAATCGAAAATTTTTCGGAATTTTCGAATGGACTTGAAATGTGTCAAATCGAAATCTATTGCTTTGAAACGAGAACAGACTTTCCGAAAAAACGAAAAGTTTACCAAATCGAAAATTTTTCGGAATTTTCGAATGGACTTGAAATGTGTCAAATCGAAATTTATTTTCCCTCTATTCATGATTTCAGTTCCATTCGGGATTTCGGTACCATTTCGGTAAGTCTGGACATCGTATATTTAACTAGTATCGGTTATATGGCTGATTCTGTAAAAATTTTTTATTGTTTCCAAAGATCCGATCAGAATTTTCGTATTTTGGTCAGATCCGATTCGTCCGCGGGTCGCGCATGCGCGCGCGCGCACATGTCGTAACTTTATTGAGCCAGTTTTATTGACAACTTTTTGAACAAAATATTGTTTTATTATTCTTCATAATGGCCGCTGCCAGAGAGGAGTGCTGCACAAGCACCTCGTCTTCATCTCAGGATGCACCACCGGCACCCAAGAAGAAACGGGCCCAAAATATGGCGTTTGAGGAGATGTTGGAGCTGGTCCGCATCTTTGATAGAAAAGATTACGACTGCCGGAACGGACCTTACCACAGCAAGAATAACGCCAGGAAGGATCGTATCCTGGACAAGCTACGCACCACCATTTTGGAGAAGTTTGGGAAGGACCGGACGAAGGACCAGCTACGGAAACGCTGGTCTGATTTAAAAGTACGCGAGCAGGAGCAGCTGAAACGCATCCGCCGCTTCATAGCGAAACGTAAGTGTCATGTTATATTGTAAAGCGCTGCGCAAACTGTTGGCGCTATATAAATCCTGTATAATAATAATGTGCTTGCATGTGCTAATGTGCACAGAAATACGCTGATTAATCTAGTCCTTTTTTCATGCAATGTGATTGTGTATAGCTTTGCGTTTTCACAATTCGTCATACGTGCATTTTTGCCATAGCTCTTCTTTTTTGTGATTTTACGTATTCGTGAAAATTGTGATATTTGATGTATGTAGATGAAGTTACAATGCTGGATTTCTTTTGGCACTGTGTGTGTAGTCTGTAGTGTGTTGGGGGGGGTTGTTGTGATTGAGTGATGCATACGAGATGACCCGCAGCTTGCCCAATATTGACTCCCACCTGCGCATCAATAAAAATCTCTGTGTCTCTGCTAAGTGATAGGATGGGACATGTAGTTCTTCTGAAAGTGCATCCAAACAGAGCCGCCTTCAATACATCCTCAGCAGCTGCTGCAGCAGTGTCATTGAATGCTTTAGATGCAAATTTCAAAACAAAATGGTGGATTTCTGTTGTTGTTTCTGCAATATCCAGTTTTATTATTAGCAGAAACTGAAAGTGAAACTGAGGCTGAGGCCTTCTATAAAATAACTAAAAGCAGTCGCACAATGCGTTTTGTACGCACACAACAAAAATAATAGTTTTTATTGAATAAACGTAATGTTTACTTCTGAAAAAAATATATAAATGAACGGTAATATATGTCTGTGCAGAGGAAATAAATAAATATTTTGTGACTTTAGAACTATGAGATGGGAGTAGTGGGGGTCAAGCTGGTAGTGGGGTAGTGGAGGGGTGTCGCAATAGTTTGAGCAATATATTGTATAGATATACCATTTTTTCCAGTCTGCATTATTTACGTGTTATATTTTTGGATTTGGCAGAAGACAGGAAGAAGGCCGCCGAATCTGGCCGGGCAGGGACCAGTGCCCCAGCGGAGGAGGAGGAGGGAGCCACGGGCGTCCACCAGCGCTGGTATATACTGTTTTATTTAGCAACGACTTTGGTCAAAAACAGAAACATTTTTTGTTTACTGTATTTTAATTTTATTTTTTTATGTATAGCACAAGAGGAGCAGGAGGAGGAAGAGGATGAAGAGGGGACCAGGAGGAGGGCGAAGGAGAGAGGCAGTCGGTGCAGCAGGAGGCCGCCAGTCCAGGTTTTTTTTTTTTTACTGTTGTATTTTGCATCGACTTTTGTTCAAAAATAAATCAGTTTTGTTGTTTACTGTATTTTTTATTTCTTTAATTTCTTACATATAGCACTGGATATGCAGACGGTGGTGGGGGGGGAGGAGGAGTCGGAGGAGGAGCAGGAGGAGGCCGCCAGCTCTGGTATATACTACTGTTATATTTTTTCAAGACTTTCAGTCAAAAATAGAAACCTGCTTTACTTACTGTATTTTCCTTCTTTCATTTATTGGATATATCGAAGAAGCCAGACCGAGCAATCAAGAGGCGATTGGCGAACTAAGGCTGGCTGTCAGGACACTGGATGCCATCCAGGAACTGCTGCAGGAACTCCGGAACACCTTAATAACACCGCGGACATCCTGGAGCGGCAGTAAGACAACAATAGTCAATACGGATGTGCCTCAGCTGCTCCTGCTCGCCTGCTTTGAGGTCGGACCAGCGTTTTCTGATCTGGTCCTTCGTCCCGTCTTTCCCAAACACCTCCAGGATGGTGGTGCGCGTAGCTTGTCAATGATACGATCCTTCCTAAAATTATTCTTCCTGCCGTAAGGGCCCTTACTGCAGTCATAATCTTTGTAATCAAAGATGCGGACCAGCTCCAACATCTCCTCAAATGCCAGTAATTCTAAAATGTATGTTTGTTTGTTGTTTTGCCCCTGTTGGGCAGTTTGCCATCCTTGGCATGTTCCCTTCCCTTCCCTTCCCCATTTTGTAAATAAATTTTCTATTTTTTCTATATTTTCCTGTTTGTGTGCGTTGCTTTACGTTAATAAGTTAATTATGTATTGCTTGGTTTCCACACTGTTAACCACGTCGATGCGGAGGACGCGCTCAGCGCGTCCTCCGCATGGCTGCTGGTATGCGGAGGACGCGCTGAGCGCATCCTCCCTTGGGGTCAGCGTTCGGCCGGGTTCCGGCCGATCGCTGGCCCCCCCGGTGCGGGCTGACATCCTCGATGTCAGCCCAGCATCCGGAACTGCCGCCGGTGAAATTAGGTGTCATCGCGACAGCGCGATGACACCTAATTCAGGCGCCCCCCCGCATGTGCGGAGGAGGCGCCTGAAAGGGAGGGGGGAGGTCCTTCGGACCTCTCTCCCTCCCGATCGGCGGCGTTGCGGGGGTTAACCCAGGCACCAATTGGAAGGGCACAGCCTGCCCTTCCAAATGGTGCCTGGCATTAACCCCTGGGGAGCTGGATCGCGAATCGGCGCTGAAAAGCGCCGGTTCGTGATCCTTTCCCGGAGCTGGCCGACATCTTGGATGTCGGCCAAGCCTCCGGGAACTCCCCCTGAGGACTGGCGTCATCGTGCATAGCACGATGACGCCAGTCCTAGAGTTAACCCCTAACTGCCACCAACGGTGGAGATAGGGAGTTCCAATGAACTCCCTATCTCCCGATCCGTGGCAGCTAGGGGTTAAAGTTTGGTATGGTTGGATCGGCCAGAGCATGGCCGTTCCAACGATACCAAACACTACAGTGAAAAAAGTTTTTTTAAAAAAATTAAAAATAAAAATATATTTAAAAAAAATTATAAAAATTAAATAAAACATTTTTTTTTTCTTTTTTTTGGTTCGTTAATGCAGCAATATTGTTCCCATTTCAATTATAATGTGAACAATGATGCTGCACTAACGAGGTGCTGGGGCAATATCCACGAGGAGCTGGGGCATGTCCACGAGGAGCTGGGGCATGTCCACGAGGAGCTGGGGCATATCCAGGAGTGCTGGGGCAATATCCACGAGGAGCTGGGGCATGTCCACGAGGAGCTGGGGCATGTCCACGAGGAGCTGGGGCATATCCATGTGGGCTGGGGCAATATCCACGAGGAGCTGGGGCATGTCCACGAGGAGCTGGGGCATGTCCACGAGGCTGGGGCATGTCCACGAGGAGCTGGGGCATATCCACGAGGTGCTGGGGCAATATCCACGAGGAGCTGGGGCATGTCCACGAGGAGCTGGGGCATATCCACGAGGAGCTGGGGCATGTCCACGAGGTGCTGGGCATATCCACGAGGAGCTGGGGCATGTCCACGAGTGCTGGGGCATGTCCACGAGGTGCTGGGGCATGTCCACGAGGAGCTGGGGCATATCCATGAGGTGCTGGGGCAATATCCACGAGGAGCTGGGGCATGTCCACGAGGAGCTGGGGCATATCCACGAGGTGCTGGGCATATCCACGAGGAGCTGGGGCATGTCCACGAGGAGCTGGGGCATGTCCACGAGGTGCTGGGGCATGTCCACGAGGAGCTGGGCATATCCACGAGGTGCTGGGGCAATATCCACGAGGAGCTGGGGCATGTCCACGAGGAGCTGGGGCATATCACGAGGAGCTGGGGCATGTCCACGAGGTGCTGGGGCATGTCCACGAGGAGCTGGGGCATATCCATGAGGTGCTGGGGCAATATCCACGAGGAGCTGGGCATGTCCACGAGGAGCTGGGGCATATCCACGAGGAGCTGGGGCATGTCCACGAGGTGCTGGGGCATGTCCACGAGGAGCTGGGGCATATCCATGAGGTGCTGGGGCAATATCCACGAGGAGCTGGGGCATGTCCACGAGGAGCTGGGGCATATCCATGAGGAGCTGGGCATATCCATGAGGATGTCGGATGTCGGCCAAGCTTCCGGGAACTCCCCCTGAGGACTGGCGTCATCGTGCATAGCACGATGACGCCAGTCCTGGAGTTAACCCCTAGTTGCCACCAATGGTGGAGATAGGGGGTTCCAATGAACCCCCTATCTCCCGATCCGTGGCAGCTAGGGGTTAAAGTTTGGTATTGTGGATCGGCCAGAGCATGGCCGTCCAACGATACCAAACACGAATGTGAAAAAAAGTTTGTAAAAAAATTAAAAATAAAAATATTTAAAAAAATTTATAAAAAAAAACAACAATTTTTTTTCTTTTTTTTGGTTTGTTAATGCAGCAATATTGTTCCCATTTCAATTATAATGTGAACAATGATGCTGCACTAACGATTTTTGTATGCGGTGCATTTGTTAAAAATCGTGTAATTTCCCCCAAAAAAAAATGTAACGAGACCCCATCTATAATTTTTTTAACAAGCGCACCCCATACAAAATATAACCGCAATTGCTCGCATGTTAAAATGTGAAAAAAAAACACTTTACACGTTGTAAATTATTGAAAAATCATATTTTATTGCATTTTTTGTTATAATATACAGACAGGTCATGACGTATACATATAATAATGACATATTATGAATCTGCTGAGTCTGACGGAAAGAACGATATATAATATGTCTGGGTCATATACTAAAATAAGCCTTCAAAACACGTTTAAACATGACGAGCAAAACCGGTAAAAAATGACCTCAGCACAGGGGCGTGAAATGCCACAGCAGCGAAAGGGTTAATTAAAAAAACACGATAGAATCGCCAGAATTATCGTATCGACAGAATGAATTATCGGAGCCGAAAAAAACCCCAAAAATTTATTATAAAAAATATATAAAGTAGTATTAAAAAAGTAAACCATAGTAGTTTTCATCAAAACGAATAGAGTTAGTCAGCTTTGAAACGAGAACAGACGTTCCGAAAAAACGAAAAGTTCCGAAAAACGAAAAATTGGCGATATACCGAAAACCATGTACAATTCCGAAAAACGAAAAGTTCCGAAATATGAAAAGTTCCGAAATACGAAAAGTTCCGAAATACGAAAAATGGGCGATATGCCGAAAACCATGTACAATTCCGAAAAAACGAAAATTTTCCGAAATAACGAAAAGTCGATACAGAAACCTAGTAAAGTGACCCGAAAATACGAAAAATGGTCGATATTCCGAAAAATAAATGTACCCGAAAACCGAATCGAACCGAACCGAATCGAAACGGAAAGCAGTCGAAACGAGCCGAATCGAAAAGTTTAAAAATTCGAAAAATCGAATCGAATCGAATCGAAAAAAAAATCGGTGCACATCCCTAATACAGAGGTTACAATATACAGAGGGAATACAATACTCTACATGATACACAGAGCAAGGGAATGTAAGGAAAATAAATACAAATAAACATTGGGGCGGCCGTTACTTTGCAGAGGCAATAAGTAAGGAAGATGTTTCTGTTAGCTACCATTCATTCAATCAGGTGGTGAATTTGGTAAGGGTAGCTGGCGAGGGGACAGAGTTAGCTAAGCTTGATCAGCTTCAGGCCGTACCGCTGTGTCCAGGGGGTTTTCTTTTAATAGGGTGTAAATTCGATGGGTAATTTTACATAGATATCTGTTTACCCATTGGGATGGGCAATATCCCATGCTACTTTTTTAAAGGCTTCCTACTTTTTTGCTTTGGTTAGTGGATGGTTAGTGGTTAGTGGAGAAGAGAGCAGGGAGGAGACGTATAGTACATTACTTGGACGATTTCATGGTAACGGGTTCCAAAGGGACTGGAGAATGAGGTAGGATCGGGGGGGTAACAATATAAGTTTAGTTGATCGGGGAGAATTGTAGGTGGTTTGGGGGGGGAATGGCCAGACATTGAGATCAAATGTCTAGTGGTCTAGTGTAATTTCAAATGGCGAGCAGGCAAATGGCCCAGGAGTGGATTCAATGGATGGGTGCAAAGCTTGGTGTTTCTGAAATTTTTTATTTTTCAATCGTCGGGGCAATACAACTGTGGGGGATAGAAATTTAAAAAATAAATAATAAAAAAATAAATAAAAAAAAATAAAAATAAAAAATAAATACATCCCTCCCCCCTTTTTTGGGTCTGATATTCAAGGTGTGGTGCAAGTGCTGAATAACATGTCTGCATCATCACCGCAGGTTGTAGCCTATGTCAGGTATTTGGTGTTGATATGTTTGAAAAGGAATATTAATTTCACGGCAAATCACATACCGGGGGTAAGGAAGGTGGTGGCGGATACATTGTCCAGTTTCAGGTGGGATGTGTTCCGAAATTTGGCACCGGGAGGAGAGAAAGAAAAAATAATAATAATAATAATAAATAAATAAATAATAAAAAAATAAAAATAATTTTTTTTTTAATTATAAAACAATAAAAAAAATAAAACCAGGGTAAAGACTGCCCTCCATTTCTTTGGCAGATGGGGAGCAGTTAGAGGGCATCAATGATTTGGTGAGGAGATTGTTGTTGCAGAGGACATGGGCATCGTAGAGCAAGCAGTGAAAGGGTTGGATCGAGTTTTAAAGGGACAGATAAGGTAGGGCAGAATGTTGTTTTCAAAATAGCTACTGAAGTTCGGCGGTAAGTCAATAAAGGACAGCTTGGACTATTTAATGGTATTTCATACTTTGCTCGGTTAAAGGAAGAGGAGGACTGGGCTAAACAATTCGTGGTGAGGAAGATCTTGACAGCAGAGTACAAGTAGGAGATAAGATGGAGCTGATAACAATCTTTGTAGGGCAGCATTTGTTTTAGTTATTCAGCTGCCCTAAGGATTGAGGAAACAATTGCTCTAGGTGCCCATGTTGGGGAAGTATGCCCAGTGGTATGTATGAGGGGATACTTGGAGGCGACTCCTTCAAACGGTCGCATGTTCCGGGTGCACAAGGGTGGTACTAACTTGTCCAGGTATCAATTCAAAATGGTTCCACAACAGGCCACGGAGGGGCTTGGTTGAAAGGGGAGTTGCATTTGCCCCCATTCTTGCAGGATAGGAGCTGCTAGTACTGAGGCAGAATTGGATTACCCAAAGGACCGAATTAAAAAGATGGGGAGATGGAAATGGGAAGTGTATAGGAGATATGTGAGGCCATTAAAGAAATGAAGGGAAAACTTATGGGGAACAATTGTTTTGTTTTAATAATAATAATTTGTTTCCTTTTTTCCTTTGGTTTCTTTTCAGTTCGGGTACACTGTGTGTGTGTGTGTGCATTACAGTTAATAGTTTACATTTTGGTTATTTGCAGGACATGCAACGAGAGTGCGGATCCTGGGACACTCCTATGTGCACTGGATGGAGAGTCATGCTGCTGGCACCAAGAGAGGAGCGACCCCGGGGTGCAGCGTAATTGAAGTAGGGATTAGATGGATAGGGAAGCAAGGTAGGGGGTGGGGCAGTTATTGGGAATAGCAAAGATATCCAGGAGAAAGTGGGGTAAGCCAGATATTATGGTACTACATTTAGGGGACAGCTAGAGAAGAGATAGGTATTGTGAGTGGTGAAATAGCGGCCTGGCACGTGGGGATGCAATAGTAGGGGGAGGGTCTGCAGGGTACGGGGTGAGTGTTGGTTTCGTTCGACCAAGCTCAGGTGCCTTCCTGGTTTGCAGATTCTCTTGGCCTGCTATTTTGCGATATAAAGAGACCCCCGAGTAGACGCGTGGTCACGCTACTTAGCCACGTGGGGCCGCTATTTCTGGGCAATATGTGTGGTGCATTGCATTTGCCGGTGTTTATCTGGTCGTACTATTTGCCGATGTTATCTGGCCATGTTTTAATGGTTTTGGAGCACCCAGAAATAGGAGCAAGAAGTGAGGAGTTCATTGAAGGAGTGATAAGGCTGGGAACACACTCTTCATTGAAGACGCGATAAGGAGCCTTTTGTAGGTTAAGAGGAAAAGGTCACGAGTTTTTTATTTGGTGGCAGTAAAAAGAGGGTCCTCGTTTTTGGTGGCGGTGAAATAGGCGGCCTGGCACGTGGAGAGGTGATAGTGGGGGGAGGGTCTGCAGGGTACGGGGTGAGTGTGGTTTCGTACGGCCAAGCTCAGGTGCCTTCCTGGTTTGCAGATCCTCTCGGCCTGCTATCTGCCATAAAAATACACTGAGCAGATGTGTGGTCATCCTGCTTAGCCACGTGGGGCGCTATTTCTGGGCAATGCTTGTGGTGCACTGCAGTTGCCAGTGTTATCTGGCTGCCAGTGTTATCTGGTGTAGCATATTTGGCATACGAGGATCGATAATAATAATTCTGCCTTAGAGGCAAAGAATTTGGCCTTAAGTAATAAAAGACGAGACCTTTTCAAAATGCCAATACTTTGTTGTGTTTTCATTTACAGGAAAAGGAGGGGGGGTCGGGGCGGGTAGGGGGGCCTGGGGGGGTTAGTTGGTTTAAGAAGGTAACTTACATGGGAGAAGCTGTAAGAAGAGGATAGGGGTATAATTCTTAATTCTCTATGGCATGTACAGCCCGTATTTGTGTCTTTGTAGTGTGTGAAACCCCATTACATACCCTGGCAAAATGTCCCTTTTTCTTGCATTTATTGCATGTCTGTCACCTTGCAGGACACACTAGGGATGTGCGTTTCGGGTTTCGGAATTTCGGAATTTTCACGAAATTTCCCGATTCGTGTTTTCGGATGCGGCCGAATTTCCCAAAAACTTTTAGATCCGAAAAGTTCAGATCCGAAATGTTTTCCGAGCCGAAACGAAATATTTTCGGATTTTTCGAATGGGCTTGAAATGTGGCAAACGAGGAGAACAGATGTTCCGAAAAACGAAGATTTTCCGAAAAACGAAAATTTTCCGAAAAACGAAAATTTTGTAAAAACGAACATTTTCTGAAAAACGAAAATTTTTCGAAAAAAACGAAAAGTCGATACAAAAAACGGGCAAAATGACACGAAAATACGAAAAATGGTCGATATGCCGAAAAATGTGCAATTCCGAAAAACGAAAATTTTCCGAAAAACGAAAATTTTGTAAAAACGAAAATTTTGTAAAAACGAAAATTTTCTGAAAAACGAAAATTTTTCGAAAAAACGAAAAGTCGATACAAAAACCGAGCACAGTGACACGAAAATACGAAAAATGGTCGCAATTCCGAAAAAAAAATGTACCCGAAAAACAGGTCGAACCGAATCGAATCGAAACCGAAATCGGTCGAAACGAGCCGAATCGAAAAGTTTAAAAATCCGAAAAATCGAACCGAATCGAACCGAAAAAAAAATCGGTGCACAAGCCTAGGACACACAGCTTCTCTATAGTGCATGTTTCCACAATAGTCACAGGTTGCTGGTGTGTTATTTTTCCCAGTGACGTACTTGCTTTTGATCCCTTTGTGTCTTCTTTCTTGCCAGTATCTGCTGCTTTGCTTTTCTATAGCACTGATCTGGTGCGGTGTTCCTCCCAGGACCTGCATGTCTTTTCTTGACATTTCATATGCTCTAGCAATCCTTATGGCTTTCTCTAGATTTAAATCTTCTTCCTGCAGCAGCTTTTCCTGAACTTCTTTAAACTTACTGCCCATCACAATACGGTCTTTAATCATATCTCCAGCATCATGAAAAGCACAGTCTTTAGCGAGCAAGCGCAGCTGTGTCACCCATTCATCCACAGATTCACCTGTACACTGATTCCTCTCATAGAACACTTTCCTTTGCACTGTGGAGTTTTTCCTGGGGTTGCAATACGCTTCAAACTTTGCAAACAGTACCTCTGTTTTTCACTTGTCCTCTGCATTGATATCCCCACTTGCTTGCCACGCCCTGCACACATCTCGTCCTTTTTGTCCCACACATATCAGGAAATGAGCTGCTTTTTGTTGATCAGTCCATTTGTCTGCATCTGGGCCTGCAAACACAAGTTCTATCAGCTCCCTCCATTTTGACCAATTTTCTGATATGTTCCCTGATTCCAAATGCAGGGAAGGAATGCTCTTTGTGTTGCTGTTTGCTGCCATGTCTCTCTGACCCCACTTCTGGTACCATGTGATGAATCCACTGAAGTATTAGCAGACAACAAAGAGCTTGACAAGAACAGACTTTACTCAGCAGCATCCGTCTTACAATGACTGCTACTCCACGCCCCCTGATCACATGACTGTTAACGGTTTCCTAACATGCAGAATGAACTAGGCATAACTATAATACACTTAAAACATAACATGAAGCATACACATCATCACAGCATGGTCCACCCCTGCACTCTTCCACAATACCACAGAGGGGTTACTATATGAATGCACTTGCAGGCCTGGCACCAAAAGCACAAAATCTCTTTGCACTGAAGCCTTTAACAGATGCATATCTTTTTAATATAGGACCGCAAGGCCCACCCCTGCATTCTTCCACAATACTACAGAGGGGTTACTGTGTGATAGTACTTGCTGGCCTGTCAGTCAGGTGCCAAAAGCACAATATCTGGGTGCACTGACGCTCATTACCAGATTCATATCTTTTAATATAGGACCTCATGGTCCACCCCTGCATTCTTCCACAATACCACAGAGGGGTTACTGTATGAATGCACTTGCTGGCCTGGCACCAAAAGCACAATATCTGGGTGCACTGACGTCTTTAACAGATGCATATCTTTTTACTATAGGACCGCAAGGTCCACCCCTGCATTCTTCCACAATACTACAGAGGGGTTACTGTTTGATAGTACTTGCAGTCTGGCACCAAAAGCACAATATTTGGGTGCACTGCCACTGACGCCTGTATCAGATTCATATCCTCAGAGGGGCTACTGTGTGATGGCACTGTTGCCAACGCTAAAGGACCAATTTAAAAGCCCCTATTGTTACTTTTATCCAAAGCCTGCACAAGTTTCACAATAATTTAGCCCAAAAAAATCACTAAACTTTTTCTAGATGTCCGAAAATGTCTCCTCTTTTCATACAGACTGCCGCCCCAAGCAGTTGTTTATGGATAGATTAAAAGAAAAGCATTTACCGTCATTTGAAATGTCATTTTTTGGTTTTTACATATTTCTATACATCCTAGAAATCTGCAACTTCACGGGCAGGTTATGGGGACCTCCTAGGCACGATATTTGAAGGAATTCTTCGTTTTTATTTTTAACCCTTATTTCATGGAAAACTCTCTGTCCCTTTAAAAACGTTTTTTTTCAAACTTTTTGTCCTTGTTTCCTGACCCCCAGGACACTACCCGGACCCCCATACACCTTTTATGGCAAATATCTAGCATATATGCCCTCTTGGAGGGCACTCTAAAAATCGAATTTTCAGCCTCATTGACTTGCATTGAGTTCGAGTTCGAATTCGAACATTTGGAAAGTTCGAGTTCGAATGCAAACCGAACTCGGGGGTGTTCAGCTCATCCCTACTAGCGGGTTAGAAAAGGGGAGAGTGGAAAGAGAGGGAGGAGAGTGGAAGAAGAGGGTCAGTGAGTAGGGGGAGCATGGAGGGGTGAGAAGGAGGAGAGGGGAAAGGCTGGAGAGGGAGTAGGAAGAGGGGGAATGGGGTGGAAGAGAAGATGGGAGGGGAAGAGATGGGCAGAAAGAGAGAAGGGGGAGAAGAGATGGGGAAGATACCTTTTGTGTACCAGGATCTGCTGCTGCTGGAATGGAGGGGGAGGTGACAAAACCATCACGCAGAGGAGACGCAGGCAAACTCTGCAGCTGCATTCTGTCCCCTCTCTGCCCAGCCAAGTAGAACAGGGGGAGGGTGGCCCACATCTCCTCTACTAACCCAGGAGCCAAGCTCTGCAGGTCCAGGCGCCTGACAGCTCCTGCAGCTCTGCTTTCCTGGATAATTTGCCTAGCCCCGGACATATGCATGTCCCTTTAAATCTTGGCCATATAGTAGTTTGGACTGTGTTTTTGTATGCATTATTGAATACAGTTGCAAGAAAAAGTATGTGAACCCTTTGGGATTACGTGGAGTTTTGCATGAATTGGTCATAAAATGTGCTCTGATCTTCATCTAAGTCACAACAATTTGAAAAACACAGTATGCTTAAAATAACACAACACAAACATTATATGTTTTCATGTGTTTATTGAACATAACATGTAAACATTCACAGTGCAGGGTTGAAAAAGTATGTGAACCGCTAGCCTAATGACTTCTCCAAGAGCTAATTGGAGCCAGGAGTGAGCCAACCGTGAGTCCAATCAGTGTGATATTATTGGATGTGTTGCTGAAAGCTGTCCTGCCCTTTAAAAAACACACATCAGTTTTGGGTTTACTGGTGTCAAGAAGCACTGCCTGATGTGAACCATGTCTCGCAGAAAAGAGTTCTCAGAAGACCTATGATCAAGAATTGTTGACTTGCATGAAGCTGGAAAGGGTTACAAAAGTATCTCCAAAAGTCTTGATGTTCATGTGTCCACGGTAAGACAGACTGTCTACAAATGGAGAAAGTTCAGCACTGTTCCTACTCTCCCTAGGTGTGGTCGTCCTGTAAAGATGACTGCAAGAGCACAGCGCAGAATGCTTAATGAGGTAAAGAAGAATCCTAGAGTGTCAGCTAAAGACTTACAGAAATCTCTGGCACATGCTAACATTTTTGTTGACACATCTACAATAAGGAAAACATTAAACAAGAATGGAGTACATGGGAGGACACCACGGAGGAAGCCATTGCTGTCCAAAAAGAATATTGCAGCACGTTTGAAGTTTGCAAAAGAGCACCTGGATGTTCCACAGCACTAATGGCAAAATATTCTGTGGACAGATGAAACCAAAATTGAGTTGTTTGGAAAAAACACACAACACTATCAGGGTTATTCAGAGAGCGTGAAAAGCAGGAGAATGACTGGAGAATGACTGGAGAATGAAAAATTCTAGGTCAAAATAGCCGATTTGGAAAGTGAGATGAAATGGAGAATTTTTCTGGTTTGGCTATTTTGGCCTAGGATTTTTCATTCTCCAGTCATTCTCCTGCTTTTCACGCTCTCTGAATAACCCTGTTAGTGTGGAGTAAAAAAGGCACAGCACACCAACATCAAATCCTCATCCCCACTGTAAACCATGGCGGAGGCAGCATCATAGTTTGGGGCTGCTTTGCTGCCTCAGGGCCTGGACGGATTGTTGTCATTGATGGAAAAATGAATTCCAGAGTTTATCAAGACATTTTGCAGGAAAACGTAAGACCATCTGTCCGCCAACTGAAGCTCCGCAGAGGATGGGTGATGCAACAGGACAATGACCCAAAGCATACAAGTAATTCAACAAAAGAATGGCTTCAACAAAACAAAATACGCCTTCTGGAGTGGCCCAGTCAGAGTCTTGACCTCAACCCGATTGAAATGCTGTGGCATGACCTTAAGAGAGCGATTCACACCAGACATCAAGAATATTGCTACACTGAAACAGTTTTGTGAAGAGGAGTGGTCCAAAATTACTCCAGATCGTTGTGCAGGTCTGATCTGCAACTACAGGAAACGTTTTGTTGAGGTTATTGCTGCCAAAGGAGGGTCAACCAGTTATTAAGTCCAAATGTTCACATACTTTTTCCACCCTGCACTATGAATGTTTACATATTCTGTTCAATAAACACATGAAAACATATAATGTTTGTGTTGTATTATTTTAAGCAGTGTTTTTCAAATTGTTGTCAGTTAGATGAAGATCAGAGCACATTTAATGACCCATTCATGCAAAACTCCACGTAATCCCAAAGGGTTCACATACTTTTTCTTGCAACTGTATATGTTATCGGACATTAATAGACATAAGGTGCAGAGTACAAAGTCTGTGCACACCCTGCCATCAACTTTTTGATAACCGCAGCCGGATGTTAATCAGCATTAGGACTTTGTAAACCTAACGCTGATTAACACTTTGCGCTCCCCATGTTAAGTATAGGGAGAGCAAAAGTACAGTAACCTTGCGTTGAAAAGCGCAAGATACCAAACACTAACGGGTTTCTTAACCCGTTAGCGTTTGGATTGTAATATGCGTGGCTACCAGGGCTAACGTTAACGCCCACTCAGGTGAGCGCTAATGTTAGCACCAACTATGGGCCACATTACATTCCTGACGTTAATTCCTGACACGTCAATGACACTTGCGTGAGCATTAACATTAGCTGCGGTGTCTACCGCATATTACGATCCAAACGCAAACGCTGATTAACATCTGGCTGCGGTTATCAAAAAGTTGATGCACCTTATGTCTATTAACCCCTTCGCTGCGGCGGACGCGCTCAGCGCGTCCAACCGCATGTCACGTTCCATGTGGTGGACGCGCTGAGCGCGTCCTGCCTTTGGGGTCAGCGTTCGGCCAGGTTCTGGCCGATCGCTGGCCCCCCGGTGCGGGCTGACATCCTCGATGTCAGCCCAGCATCCGGAACCGCCGCGGAGTAATTAGGTGTCATCGCGGGGGCGCGATGACACCTAATTCAGGGCCCCCCCACATGTGCGGAGGAGGCGCCTGAAAGGGAGGGGGGAGGTCCTTCGGACCTCTCTCCCTCCCGATCGGCGGCGTTGCGAGGGTTAACCCAGGCACCGTTTGGAAGGGCACAGCCTGCCCTTCCAAATGGTACCTGGCATTAACCCCTGGGGAGCCGGATCACGAATCGGCGCTGAAAAGCGCCGGTTCGTGATCCTTTCCCGGAGCTGGCCGACATCTTGGATGTCGGCCAAGCCTCCGGGAACTCCCCCTGAGGACTGGCGTCATTGTACATAGCACGATGACGCCAGTCCTGGAGTTAACCCCTAGTTAACCCCGAATTAACCCCTAGCTGCCACCAATGGTGGAGATAGGGAGTTCATTGGAACCCCCTATCTCCCGATCCGTGGCAGCTAGGGGTTAGAGCATGGCCGTTCCAACGATACCAAACACGAATGTGAAAAAAGTTTGTAAAAAAAAAAAAAAAAAATATTTAAAAAAATGATAAAACAAAAAAATAAACAAGTTTTTTTTGGTTTATTAATGCAGCAATATTGATCCCATTTCAATTATAATGTGAACAATGATGCTGCACTAACGATTTTTGTATGCGGTGCGTTTGTTAAAAATCACGTAATTTTCCCCCAAAAAAAATGTAACGAGACCCTATTTCTAATTTTTTTAACAAGCGCACCCCATAGAAAATATAACCACAAATGTTCGCATGTTAAAATGTGAAAAAAAAACACTTTACACGTTGTAAATTATTGAAAATTTATATTTTATTGCATTTTTTGTTATAATATACAGACAGGTCATGACGTATACATATAATAATGACATATTATGAATCTGCCGAGTCTGCCGGAAAGAACGATATATAATATGTCTGGGTCATATACTAAAATAAGGCTTCAAAACGCGGTTAAACATGATGAGCGAAACCAGTAAAAATGAGTTCAGCACAGAGGCGTGAAAAGCCTCAGCAGCGAAAGGGTTAATGTCCGATAACATAGACAGTTGCATGAAAAAGTATATGAACCCTTTGGGATTACGTGGAGTTTTGCAAGAATTGGTCATTAAATGTGCTCTGATCTTCATCAGAGTGACAACAATTTGAAAAACACAGTCTGCTTAAAATAATACAACACAAACATGATCAGGGTTATTCAGAGAGCGTGAAAAGCAGGAGAATGACTGGAGAAAGAATTTTTCATTCTCCAGTCATTCTCCTGCTTTTCACGCTCTCTGAATAACCCTGTACATGTTTTCATGTGTTTATTGAACATAACATGTAAACAATCACAGTGCAGGGTGGCAAAAGTATGTGAACCTTTGGACTTAATAACTGGTTGACCCTCCTTTGGCAGCAATAGCCTCAACCAAACGTTTCCTGTAGTTGCAGATCAGACCTGCACAACGATCTGGAGTAATTTTGGACCACTCCTCTTCACAAAACTGTTTCAGTGCAGCAATATTCTTGGGATGTCTGGTGTGAATCAGTCTCTTAAGGTCATGCCACAGCATTTCAATTGGGTTGAGGTCAGGACTCTGACTGGGCCATTCCAGAAGGCGTATTTTGTTTTGTTGAAGCCATTCTTTTGTTGAATTACTTGTATGCTTTGGGTCATTGTCCTGTTGCATCACCCATCCTCTGCAGAGCTTCAGTTGGCGGACAGATGGTCTTACGTTTTCCTGCAAAATGTCTTGATAAACTCTGGAATTCATTTTTCCATCAATGACAACAATCCGTCCAGGCCCTGAGGCAGCAAAGCAGCCCCAAACCATGATGCTCCCTCAGCCATGTTTTACAGTGGGGATGAGGTTTTGATGTTGGTGTGCTGTGCCTTTTTTTCTCCACACATAGTGTTGCGTGTTTTTTCCCAACAACTCAGTTTTGGTTTCATCTGTCCACAGAATAATTTGCCAGTAGTGCTGTGGACAGTAGTAATGTTTTACTTATTGTAGATGTGTCAACAAAAATGTTAGCATGTGCCAGAGATTTCTGTAAGTCTTTAGCTGACACTCTAGGATTCTTCTTTACCTCATTAAGCATTCTGCGCTGTGCTCTTGCAGTCATCTTTACAGGACAACCAAGCCTAGGGAGAGTAGCAACAGTGCTGAACTTTCTCCATTTGTAGACAGTCTGTCTTACCTTGGACACATGAACATCAAGGCTTTTGGAGATACTTTTGTAAGCCTTTCCAGCTTTATGCAAGTCAACAATTCTTGATCGTAGGTCTTCTGAGTGCTCTTTTCTGCGAGGCATGGTTCACATCAGGCAGTGCTTCTTGAAACCAGTAATCCCAAAACTGGTGTGTGTTTTTAAAGGGCAGGACAGCTTTCAGCAACACATCCAATAATATCACTGTCAGGGACCGGGTTCTTGTGACACCGGTGACGTGAATATGAACCCAGGATGCAGTAAATAAGGCAACAACAAAAGGCTTGGTGAAAATAGCAGAAACTTCTATTGAATAACTGGATACAAATAAAAAGGCAGGAATCTGTATAAATAATAAGTCCTTGGAAAACAAACGTAGATTATGTAAAGTCTTGGGATGGATAATGTAGAAGGGGTCTTGAGACTGTACCGGCAAGGAGTAAGAGAAGCGAAGTCCAGAGGAATAGCCAGGGGTCCGGTACACGTGAATAAGAATAAACGGCAAGGCTGGTCACTTGGCTCGTGGGATAAATCAGGCACCTTTCTTTCACAAGGAATCCAACATTAATGACAGAGCACTGGCTGGATGTGGGAGT
This sequence comes from Leptobrachium leishanense, assembly GCA_009667805.1. NCBI lineage: Eukaryota > Metazoa > Chordata > Amphibia > Anura > Megophryidae > Leptobrachium > Leptobrachium leishanense. The sequence goes on along the minus strand of CM019066.1, from coordinate 61,366,106 downwards.
GGTTCTTTTAAGGAACCCAGCCAGTGCTCATTACATCCACCTGGTGCAGTATACAAAAGCTGGGCTAAGGCATACTGCTGTACAAGAGCTTGCCACCAGGGTTGGTCTCATGACTTGGACTTTTTGCCACGGCGTCGCCGTGGGACCTGACAATCACACTGATTGGACTCATGGTTGGCTCACTCCTGGCTCCAATTAGCTCTTGGAGAAGTCATTAGGCTAGGGGTTCACATACTTTTTCCACCCTGCACTGTGAATGTTTACATGTTATGTTAATTAAACACATGAAAACATATAATGTTTGTGTTGTATTATTTTAAGCAGACTGTGTTTTTCAAATTGTTGTGACTTAGATGAAGATCAGAGAACAATGACCAATTCATGCAAAACTTCACGTAATCCCAAACGGTTCACATACTTTTTCTTGCCACTGTATGTCATGTCCTGACAGAATATTCTAACAAATTTTTAAAAAAATTGAATTTTCAATAAAATGTAAAGTTATTTTTTCACATTTAATTATGCAAGCCTTTGTGGTTATATTCTATAGGGTACGCTTGCTAAAAATATTAAAAATGGGAAACCAGTACTGTATTTTTTGGAGAAAATACGCAATTTTAGCTAAAACTGGAGAAAATGTTTTTTCATTAGTGCAGCATCATTGTGTCAAGTTATAATTTAAAAGTGAACAATAGTGCTTCATTAACCACTTGAATGCTAAGGACGCGCTCAGCGCATCCTCAGCATTCCCGCTGGTATGCGGAGGACGCGCTGAGCGCGTCCTCGCATTGGGGTCAGCGTTCGGCCGGGTACCGGCCGATCGCTGGCCCCTCCGGTGCGGGCTGACATCCTGGATGTCAGCCCGGCATCCGGAGCAGTGGCCGCCATTATTATGTGTCATCGCGCCCCCGCGATGACACATAATTCAGGCGCCCCCCCCGCATGTGCGGAGGAGGCGCCTGAAAGGGAGGGGGGGGAGGTCCTTCGGACCTCTCTCCCTCCGATCGGCGGCTCACAGGGGCTTAACCCAGGCATCATTTGGAAGGGCACAGCCTGCCCTTCCAAATGATGCCTGGCATTAACCCCTGGGGAGCTGGATCGCAAATCGGCGCTGAAAAGCGCCGATTTGCGATCCTTCCCGGGAGCTGGCCGACATCTTGGATGTCGGCCAAGCTTCCGGGAACTCCCCCAGAGGACTGGCGTCATCGTGCGTAGCACGATGACGCCAGTCCTAGCATTAACCCCTAACTGCCACGAAGTGTGGAGATAGGGAGTTCCAATGAACTCCCTATCTCCCGATCCGTGGCAGTTAGGGGTTAAATTTTGATATCGTTGGATCGGCCAGAGCATGGCCGTTCCAACGATACCAAACATGAAAGTAAAAAAAATTGTAAAAAAAAAAAAAAAAAAGAAAAATAAAAATAAAAAAAAATTAAAAAAAAAAATAAACACTTTTTTTTTTTTTTTTTTGTTTTGTTAATGCAGCAATATTGTTCCCATTTCAATTATAATGTGAACAATGATGCTGCATTAACGATTTTTGTATGCGGTGCGTTTGTTAAAAAATGGTGTCATTTTCCCCAAAAAAAAATGTAACGAGACCCCATCTCTAATTTTTTTAACAAAGCGCACCCCATACAAAATATAACCGCAATTGCTCGCATGTTAAAATGTGGAAAAAAACACTTTACACGCTGTAAATTATTGAAAATACATATTTTATTGCATTTTTTGTTATAATATACAAACATGACATAACGTATACATATAATAATGACATATTATGAATCTACCGAGTCTGACGGAAAGAACGATATATAATATGTCGATGTCATATACTAAAATAAGCCTTCAAAACAGGTTTAAACATGATGCGCAAAACAGGTAAAAAATGACCTCAGCACAGGGGCGGGAAAAGCCTCAGCAGCGAAAGGGTTAATAAATAAAAAAAGGAAAAATTTAATTTCTAGTTTTATTTTTATTTAGGTATTATTTTTAAAAAATATAATTTACACCAAACATGCTATGGCCTTTCCAATGATACCAAACATGACCCTCTAGCTGCCACCGATCAGGAGATACAGGGGTCCTTAGGAACTGCTAACTCCCAAACAGACGTCATCGCAACCAGCGCAATGACCTCGGTTGAGGGGGGGTCCCAGAGGCTTGACTGACATTTAAGATGTCAGCCACCTCCAGGAGAGGACCACGATCAGGTGTCGATTGGCGCTGAATTGCGATCCAGCACATATTGGTTTAAAGGCAGGCATCACTGTGTAGGGCAGACTGTGCCCTTCCAAGTGGTGCCTGCCTTTTTTCTGTGACCATTAGCGATGGGGAGGGAGAGGGATCCTAAGGACCCCCCTCCCCTTCAGGCACTCTCCCTGCTCTGGAAGGGGGTGACTGAGAAAGATGTCATCGCACCCAGGAGACCACAGCGATCGGCCAAAATACCAATGCGAAGTGTGGACACGCTCAGCACGTCTTCTGCAAGCTGAGCGCATCCTTTGCAGGGAAGTGGTTAATATAGTTTTGGGACTTGACTTCTGCGATCAATACATGGTAACTCTACATATTTTGTATAGACATGACAGGGTTATGCCGATAGGCAGTGGTGGGTAACTTTGACAAATGAACAGCTTAATGGAACGACCGTTTAAAAGCACGCTGGAAGAGTTCAATGGAGCACAAACCAGAAGTGGACATATGAAATGTACGTGAATGGAAGTGGAAAGACGCAGCCACAGAGGATCATACCGGCAGGTAAAAATTTATTTTGGATTCATTAAAGGAAAGCACAGACTGAGGAAACGTGTAGAAAAGCAGGCAAAACGCTTCTCTGGTTATTTTTAAACATATTCTGGGCACTATTACATTCATAACGCTAACATTAGTGCTCACCTGTGTGAGCGTTAACGTTAGCCTTGGTGGCCCTAGCGCATGGGCACCATAATACAATCCAAACGCTAACGGGTTAAAAAATCCGTTAGCGATTCAGATCTTGCACTTTTCACCGCGAGGTTACTGTACATTTATTTATTTATTTGCTAAGTATTTTACCAGGAAGAATACATTGAGATTTCTTTTATTTTCAAGTATGTCCTGGATTCAAGCGCATTGAATTGTTACAGTTCTTACAGAAATACAAAGTAATAAATGTAAGATATTAAGCACAAAACACAAATATACAGATTAACACAGAAAATAAATATGTAAGTAGTATAGTTACTATGTTACATGTTTACAGGTGCATTCAGTACCGAGGTATGTTAATAGGGAGCTCTTGAGTGACTTAAGACTGGGGGAAGATTTGATGGTGTCTGGGAGGTTATTCCATAATTGTGGTGCTCTGTAGGAAAATGAGGATCGAGCCACTATCTTTTTGTATTGTGGTATTGCAAGTAAGGTGCTGGTCCTGGATAAGAGGCTATAGGATGAGGGAACTGCCGGGGGAAGCAGCCTATTCAGGTAGGGTGGCAGCTTCCCAGAAAATCTCTTAAACACCAGGCTGGAAAGGTGAAGGGTGCATCTAGATTCCAGCGACGGCCAGTTTAGCTCTTTTAACATGTCACAGTGGTGGGTCATGTAGTTACATTGTAGCACAAAGCAGCAGAATGAGTTATACAATGTGGTAAGTTTCTGAAGGTGTGTTTGCGAGGCGGCTGCATACACTACATCCTCGTATTCAATAGCCGGCATATGCATTTGTTGTAAAATCTGCTTTCTTACCTTGGGGTTCAGGCAGGATTTGTTTCTGTACAGGGCACCTAGTTTGGGGTAGAGTTTAGATGAGAGTTTTCCTAATGTGGGGGCCAAAGGATAGATTTGGGTCTAACCACATACCTAGATATTTGAGAGAAGTGACTGTGGTCAGTGTGCCATTTGATTTTATCCTGACATGTCGATGGGGATTTTGCAGTTTATGTAGTTTAGGTGCTGTTCCAAAGAGCATTGCTACAGTTTTGTCAGTATTTATAAAAAGTTTTCTTATCTGTGATCCACTTTTCTACCTCTGTGAATTGTTCTTGCAGCATGGCCTCCAGCTGTGGAAGATCTGGTTTGCTGGTATAGATTACGGTGTCATCTGCGTACCTGTGTATGTGTGTACATGTGTACAGTTGAGGCTTTGCAGATGTTTATGTGAATCTCCTGCCCTATTGACACAGCCCATCCAGCTTCAGGTGTTTGCATTCAGGCAGTTAATAGGTAATCAGTCCACCCTATATAACAACTAACACTGGCTCCATTTGAGCCTTGGCTCTTGTGACCTCCCCAAGTGGCATCCTAAGTGGACGCTCAGAGTTGATTTCCTGGAGTTCAGTGGCATCCTAAGTGGACGCTCAGAGTTGATTTCCTGGAGTTCAGTGGCATCCTAAGTGGACGCTCAGAGTTGATTTCATGGAGTTCAGTGGCATCCTAAGTGGACGCTCAGAGTTGATTTCCTGGAGTTGCGGGACTGGAGGAAGGAACTGCAAGGCCCACTTTTTACTCTGGGTAAACACACGTCTATATCATGCTTTCTCTCACGCTTCTGCTCTTTACTTCTACCTTTCTCCTGAAATGGAACTCCTGCCCCTCTACCACCGACCCCTACACTATCTGCATCTCTCCCACCCTCCTCTCGTCCCACATGATGGCCTCGCATGAGCTCCTTTGTTTCCTCAGAACATGGTCTCCCTCTATCTCTCGTACTGCCAATCACTCCCACTCCCACAAATCCCATTCCCACCTTCTCTTTCTCACCCTCCTGCTGTTACTCTATTCAGGTGACATATCCCCTAACCCTGGCCCCACAACACATCCAATACTTCCCTCTCATCCTATGTCCATCGCACATAAATCACCTCCCTGCAAGCCCAGCAACCTCATTCCCATAATCCCTCAGCGCCTGTCCTCTTTCTCCTGCGCCCTCTGGAACGCTCGCTCTGTGTGCAACAAACTCACAGCAATCCATGACCTCTTCCTTTCAAACTCCTTCAACCAGCTAGCTTTAACTGAAACCTGGCTAACTCCCTCTGACACGGCCTCTGTTGCTGCTCTCTCACATGGCGGTCTACACTTGAGACTTGAGCCATACTCCCAGACCGGGTGAGAGAAATGGTGGCGGGGTCGGAATCCTGCTCTCTCCCACCTGCACCTACCAGCATCTCCCTCCACCCCCATCCCTCTCCTTCTCCTCCTTCGAGACACACTGCATCCGCCTGTTCTCTCCTCTGGCTCTCAGGGTGGCAGTCATCTACTGCCCACCGGGACCAACCTCCCAGTTCTTTGACCACTTTGCTACCTGGCTTTCTCACTTCCTGTCTTCTAATCTTCCATGCCTAATTCTCGGGAACTTCAACATTCCCATTGACGATCCTTCCGCCCCTGCTGCCTCCAAACTTCTTTCACTCATGTCCTCCCTTGGACTCTCACAATCCTCCCTCCTCCCTACCCACCACGATGGTCACGCTATTGACCTTGTCTTTTCCAACCTCTGCTCCATTTCTGAGTTCAAATGTCGCCCTTTCCCCATCTCTGACCACCACCTTCTCTCTTTCAACCTATCTGGACTTCCTAAACACCCTGCTCCCGCACCCCGCACACACACTCGCAGAAATCTACATGCTGTGGACCCCCATCAATTCTCCAACCTACTTCACCACCTCCCTCATACCTCATCCTTCACCTGCCCTGATGCTGCCACTAATCACTACAACACTACGCTTATCTCTGCTCTAGACACTCTTGCTCCTCTTCAACTCTGTAAGGCCCCATGCCGCCAGCTTCAGCCCTGGCACACCCTCCAGACTCGCTACCTGCAGAGATGCTTCCGCACTGCAGAGTGTGCCTGGAGGAAATCCCGCTCTGAAGCTGATTTTGTTCACTTCAAGTTTATTCTCCGATCATACACCTCTGCCCTCCACTTGGCCAAACAATCCTTCTTCTCATCTCTTACATCTACGCTGTCCTCCAACCCTAAATGGCTCTGGTCCACCTTCAACACCCTCCTCTACCCACCTGCACCTCCCCCCACAGCTGCCTTCAGCGCTCAAGACCTGGCAGACTACTTCCTCAGTAAAACTTTAACTATCAGAAGCAACATCCCAACAAAAGATAGTTATCTGCCACCTCCACTCCCACAGGTCCCCTCTGCCACCCTCTGCCGCTTCCTCCCAGCCACTGAGGAAGTCAATTCCTTATTGTCCTCCTCACATCTCACCACGTGCCCGCTCGACCCCATTCCCTCACATCTAATTCCTCCCCTCTCCTCCTCCCTCACCCCTGCTCTCACACTCATCTTCAACCTATCTCTCTCCACTGGCTCCTTTCCATCCGCCTTCAAACACGTGCTAGTTACCCCTTTACTAAAGAAACCATCCCTAGATCCCAACTCTCCATCCAACTACCGCCCTGTATCCCTGCTTCCCTTCACATCAAAGCTCTTAGAAAAACTAGTTTTCAACCGCCTCTCCCTCTTCCTGTCCTCCAATTCCCTACTTGACCCCCTGCAATCTGGCTTCCGTCCCCTACACTCAACTGAAACTGCCCTCACCAAAGTCACCAACGACCTCCTAACTGCTAAAAAACACGGCCACTATTCTATTCTCATCCTGCTTGAATTTAAGCAAGCATGGGATAGGCATAAGGCTATCCTAAACAAAAGATAAATCCAGGTAAAGTATCCATGTAATTGGGCAGACTAGATGGGCCGAAAGGTTCTTATCTGCCGACATTTTTCTATGTTTCTATGTTTCTATGCTTGACCTCTCGGCTGCATTTGACACTGTTGACCACCCCCTCCTTCTACAGACCCTCAACTCTCTGGGTCTCGGTGACACTGCACTTGCTTGTGTTGACTCCTATTTATCCAACAGGTCCTTCTGTGTGTCCTTTGCTGGTAACTCCTCCTCCTCATTGCCTCTATCTGTTGGTGTACCTCAAGGCTCTGTCCTTGGTCCTCTGCTCTTTTCCATCTACACCTCCTCCCTGGGCAAAATCATCAACAGCTTTGGATTTAACTACCACCTCTACGCTGATGACACTCAGATCTACCTCTCTACCCCTGATCTCTCTCCCCTGTCCTTTCAAAAGTCAGTGACTGTTTATCTGGCATCTCCTCCTGGATGGCCTCCCACCACCTAAAGATCAACATGTCAAAGACTGAACTCCTACTTATTCCTCCCTCCAATGCCTCCCCACCTCCTGACTTCTCTATCACGGTGGAGGGTATCACCATCTCCCCATCAAACCAAGTTCGCTGTCTTGGAGTTACACTTGACTCTGCTCTTTCCTTCATCCCCCACATCAAGTCTTTTTCCTCCTCCTGCTGATACCAACTGCGTAATATTTCCAGAATTCGGCCATTTCTTACCGCTGTCGCCACAAAACAACTCATACACGCCCTGGTAATCTCCCGACTCGACTATTGCAATAATCTCTTATCTGGCCTCCCTCTGTCCTGCCTCTCCCCCCTACAATCCATCCTGAACGCCTCCGCCAGACTAATTCACCTCACCCGCCGCTCTGTCTCTGCCGCTCCCCTCTGCGAGTCCCTTCACTGGCTCCCCATCCACTGCAGAATTAAGTTCAAAATCCTTATCCTTACCTACAAAACCCTCACTAACTCAGCTCCCCACTACCTGTCCTCACTAATCACCAAATACACCCCAGCCCGCTCCTAAGGTCAAACAGTGACCTGCGCCTAGCTTCTCACCGCATCACCTCTTCCCATGATAGACTGCAGGATTTCTCACGTGCAGCCCCCACTCTCTGGAACGCTCTCCCTCGTACTGTCAGACTTTCCCCTAACTTCTCTTCCTTCAAACGCTCCCTTAAAACGTTCCTATTTAGGGAAGCCTACCACCCAACTCACTGACGCAATCATCAATCACTCTCACCTTACAGTCCTCTCCTCCTGTTTCCAACCCCAACCCTCCCAGATTGTGAGTTCCTACGGGAATAGGGCCCTCATCTCCTCCTGTACTGTTTGTCAAATGTTGTTCAATGTATTGTAACCCTGTCTATACTGTGCTTATTGTACAGCGCTGCGGAATATGCTGGCGCTTTATAAATAAAGAATAATAATAATAATAATAATAATATTTTTACTTTTTTTCCTGCAATATAAAAAAGATAGAATTGCCCCCAGCTCACATGGATATATATATTGCCCCCAAGCTCAAATGGATATATATATTGCCCCCCAGCTCACATGGGTATATATCGTCCCCAGCTCACATGGATATTGCCCCCCAGTTCACATGGATATATATATTGCCCCCCAGCTCACATGGGTATATATATTGCCCCCAGCTCACATGGATATATATATGCCCCCAGTTCACATGGAATATATATTGCCCCCAAGGTCACATGGATATATATATTGCCCCCAGCTCACTTGGGTATATATTTCCCCCAACTCTCATGGGTATATATTGCCCCCCAGCTCTCATGGGTATATATTGCCCCAGCTCTCATGGGTATATATTGCCCCCAGCTCTCATGGGTATATATTGCCCCCAGCTCACACATGGGTATATATTGCCCCCAGCTCATATGGATGTATATTTCCCCCAGCTCTTGGGTATATTTTGCCCCAGCTCTTGGGTATATATTGCCCCCAGCTCTTGGGTATATATTGTCCCCCAGCTCTTGGGTATATTTTGCCCCAGCTCTTGGGTATATATTGTCCCCCAGCTCTTGGATATATATTGCCTCCAGCTCTCTTGGGCATATATATTGCCCCAGCTCACACATGGGTATATATTGCCCCCCAGCTCACACATGGGTATATATTGCCCCCCAGCTCACACACGGTATATAGTGCCCCCCAGCTCACACATGGGTATATATTGCCCCCCAGCTCACACACGGGTATATAGTGCCCCCCAGCTCACACACGGGTATATAGTGCCTCCCAGCTCACACATGGGTATATAGTGTCCCAGCTCACACATGGGTATATATTGCCCCCCAGCTCACACATGGGTATATATTGCCCCCCAGCTCACCTCCGCCGGTGTCTTCTCCGAGGTGAGGGGTTGTTGACATGCAGTTTGGCCGCTCGCCGGGAACCACCTGACCAGCGCAGAGGTCTCGCAAGAGGATCACGTGCGCTGGTCACGTGGTTCCAATCCCATGCAAGCGGCCAAGCTGCAATCCAGCGGCCGCTCGCATAGGGAGAGGGACAGCCAGAACGCAGCTCCCAGATTGCTGGGATCTGGCGGCGGCGCTGGGCCCCCCTCCAGTGGCGGAATGTCAGGTCCCAGTCGCAAGTGTGACCGCTGCGACCCTGGTACTTCCACCACTGCCATCTGCTTTCTATGGAAGTTTGAAAGAAACGTTTGGGATGCGTCTGCTTGCAGGAGAGGATGCTGATTTGCCTGAAAGGGCCAAGGTTTTAGATTCAAAATTTTGGCCACAAAGTACAGAAAAGACATTTGGTGAAACTGAAATACGGAACCTAGCATGAAAGTTTTGTTTAAATGAAAGAGAGACAGTTCGTGGATTCCTTGAATATCTTCTTGACAGAAAAGAGGTCCCTGACAAACTACTTCCTCTAAGGAACACTTTAGCCACAATTGCAATACCTTCCAGTGAATGTGAAAGAGTATTCTCTCAGATGAATCTTATAGTAACTTCATCAAGATCATCCTTGCTTATACGGACAACTTCTGCTTCAATGTTCATCAGGATGGTAGGACCTCCTCTTACGCAGTTTAACCATTGTAAATATCTGGACTCTTGGCTGCTACAGGGACGTCACTCTGCAATTGATGCAGAGAAGACGAGGATGCATCTGTCAGCAATTTTGGACCTTAATGATTAAGATTTAATAAGATAGTGCCTCCAGCCTTACGGCGCGCTAATATCACTAATATCTAATTATATATAATGATTCAGTTAGAGTACTATATTCAGAAATCTGAGTTCTATAGACTCTATCTGGATATTTTAACCCCTTCCATGCGGAGGACGCGCTCAGCGTGTCCTGCCGCATGTGCACTTCGCTGCGGAGCTTCGCTGCTGAGCGCGTCCTCCCTTTGCAGCGGCGATCGACCGGGATTTCGGGCGATCACGGTGGCCCCCCAGTGCGGGCTGACATCCTCGATGTCAGCCCAGCCTTCGGGACCCAGGCGGGAATGATAGACATCATCGTGCCGGTGCATAGCTCGATGACGTCAGTTCCGGAATTAAGCCTTAGCTGCCACCTATGGAGGAGATAGGGGGTTCCAATGAACCCCCTATCTCCCGATCCGTGGCGGCTAGGGTTAGGTGCCAGAGTATGGCCTTTCCAATGATACCAAACATGACCATGTAAGATGTAAAAATAAAAATAAAAAATAAAATTAAAAAAAATATATATATTTTTTTTAAAACTGTTTCTTTTTTTGGGTTTATTAATGCAGCAATATTGTTCTCATTCCATTTATAATGTGAACAATGATGCTGCACTACCAATTTTTTCTATGGGGGCGTTTGCTAAAAAACACGTAATTTCCCCCCAAAAAATTTAACGACTCCCCATTTCTAATTTTTTTAACAAGCGCAACCCATAGAAAATATAATATATAAATTCAATTTTTATTGCATTTTTTGTTATAATATTCAGGCAGGACATGACATATACATATAAAAATGATATATTATGAATCTGCCGAGTCTGCCGGAAAGAACGATATATAATATGTCTGGGTTGTATAATAAAAGTGGCTTCATATCGCGTTTAAACATGATGAGCGAAACCGGTAAAAATGAGCTCAGCACAGAGGTGGGAAATGGCTCAGCAGCGAAAGGGTTAAGATAATAAAATAGCAATGAAAGCATAAACTGCGTAACATAAAATAATCAATGATAAAATTTTATTGTCAAGTCCTTAGCAATCACAGTACCTCGATTGACTACGTAAACACCTTCACCAATATATGCCACCATAAAACAACACAGATCCCACAACAGGTCACTCTTTAAAAGATTAAATGGGCAACATTACATTCCTAGCGGCAAAACTGCGCTTACAGTTTTCCCCCTAGCACGCCCGTTTTACCGCTAGATTACAATGCGTGTGCAAAAAATGCTGACTGCATTGTTAACGCGCGTAAACCCCCGGGATGCGCACGGCAGCATTAAGCGCAGCTGCGTGCATCCTCTCAATGGAGTCCATAGGACTCCATTGAAGCAGACACCGGTGGTCACATGACCAGCCGGATCTCGCCTTGCCAGATCCGGCCGGTCAGTGTACTGATACGCAGGGGGAGACTTTTTCCCCCAGTCTTTCCCTGCTCCTGTAGGACAGAGGAGGCGGACAGAGCCGCCGTCCTCACCGCGGGACAGGAGGTGAATATATGATTAATTTTTTGGCTGGTGTTAACGGATTCTGCACCAGCGGAATCCGTTAAACCAAGTCCTGGCTCTGGTTAACTTTTTGTTAACCGTGACCGGACGTTAGTCAGCATTAGGACTTTGTAATCCAGCGCTGATTAACACTTTGCGCTCCCCATGTTAAGTATAGGGAGCGCAAAGTACAGTAACCTCGTGCTGAAAAGCACAAGGTACCAAACGCTAACGGGTTACTTACAGTGGCAAGAAAAAGTATGTGAACCCTTTGGGATTACGTGGAGTTTTGCATGAATTGGTCATAAAATGTGCTCTGATCTTCATCTAAGTCACAACAATTTGAAAAACACTGTCTGCTTAAATTAATACAACACAAACATCATATGAAATCATGTTTTTATTGAACATAACATGTAAACATTCACAGTGCAGGGTGGAAAAAGTATGTGATTACATAGCCTAATGACTTCTCCAAGAGCTAATTGGAGCCAGGAGTGAGCCAACCTTGAGTCCAATCAGTGTGATATTATTGGATGTGTTGCTGAAAGCTGTCCTGCCCTTTAACAACACACACCAGTTTTGGGTTTACTGGTTTCAAGAAGCACTGCCTGATGTGAACCATGCCTCGCAGGAAAGAGCTCTCAGAAGACCTACGATCAAGAATTGTTGACTTGCATGAAGCTGGAAAGGGTTACAAAAGTATCTCCAAAAGCCTTGATGTTCATGTGTCCACGGTAGGACAGACTGTCTACAAATGGAGAAAGTTCAGCACTGTTGCTACTCTCCCTAGGTGTGGTCGTCCTGTAAAGATGACTGCAAGAGCACAGCGCAGAGTGCTTAATGAGGTAAAGAAGAATCCTAGAGTGTCAGCTAAAGACTTACAGAAATCTCTGGCACATGCTAACATTTTTGTTGACACATCTACAATAAGGAAAACATTAAACAAGAATGGAGTACATGGGAGGACACCACGGAGGAAGCCATTGCTGTCCAAAAAGAATATTGCAGCACGTTTGAAGTTTGCAAAAGAGCACCTGGATGGTCCACAGCACTACTGGCAAAATATTCTAAAATTGAGTTGTTTGGAAAAAACACACAACACTATGTGTGGAGAAAAAAAGGCACAGCACACCAATCTCAAAACCTCGTCCCCACTGTAAAACATGGCGGAGGGAGCATCATGGTTTGTGGCTGCTTTGCTGACTCAGGGCCTGGACGAATTGTTGTCATTGATGGAAAAATGAATTCCAGAGTTTATAAAGACATTTTGCAGGAAAACGTAAGACCATCAGTCCGCCAACTGAAGCTCCGCAGAGGATGGGTGATGCAACAGGACAATGACCCAAAGCATAGAAGTAATTCAACAAAAGAATGGCTTCAACAAAACAAAATACGCCTTCTGGAATGGCCCAGTCAGAGTCCTGACCTCAACCCGATTTAAGGTCATGCCACAGCATTTCAGAGAGCGATTCACACAGACACCCCAAGAATATTGCTACACTGAAACAGTTTTGTGAAGAGGAGTGGTCCAAAATTACTCCAGATCGTTGTGCATGTCTGATCTGCAACTACAGGAAATGTTTGGTTGAGGTTATTGCTGCCAAAGGAGGGTCAACCAGTTATTAAGTCCAAAGGTTCACATACTTTTTCCACCCTGCACTGTGAATGTTTACATGTTCTGTTCAATAAAAACATGAAAACATATAATGTTTGTGTTGTATTATTTTAAGCAGACTGTGTTTTTCAAATTGTTATGACTTAGATGAAGATCAGAGCACATTTTATGACCAATTCATGCAAAACTCCACGTAATCCCAAAAGGTTCACATACTTTTTCTTGCCACTGTAACTCGTTAGCGTTTGGATTGAAATATGCATTAACAACTTGAGCTAACGTTAACGCTCATGCAGGTGAGCGCTAACGTTAGCACCAACTATGTAATGTGGCCTTAAATGGGGTAGACACGCTAAACAGTTAATCAGTCACAATAATTAGCCAATACTCTATCCTGGCACTGGATAACCAAGGGTTTATGAGTGTCAGAACCAACCAACCGTGAAACAATGCAGTGTATTCAAAAATATTAAACTCCTGCTGTATTATTTTGGTTATATTATGGCTTGCAATGCAAATCAGTAATGATTTAAGAATCGGTGTGTAATATTACCATTTTTTTTTTTAAATATAAAGTTTATTGAATTTTCAAGAAAAGACTCTGAGTGTCATTTGCAAGTGGCATTTTTAAGTGGACATCCAGAGTTGTTTCCTGGAGCTTCATCCAAGATCCCCTACGCCATCACGATCCCTAAGTCCTGTGTCTCCTCTCTCCACAGGCAGGACATTATCACCCATCATCCACAGTCACCCACATCTCATCTGATCGCCTGCATACTTTTGCTGGTAGGACATTATCACCCATCATCCACAGTCACCCACATCTCATCTGATCGCCTGCATACTTTTGCTGGTAGGACATTATCACCCATCATCCACAGTCACCCACATCTCATCTGATCGCCTGCATACTTTTGCTGGTAGGACATTATCACCCATCATCCACAGTCACCCACATCTCATCTGATCGCCTGCATACTTTTGCTGGTAAGACATTATCACCCATTATTCAGACACCCACATCTCATCTGATCATCTGATCGCCTGCATATTGGTATTTTCTATTTTTTATTTATATTTATTTTTGTTTTTCTCCACCATTTGCTTTGCTAATTAGCATGTGAATCTCCTACCCTATTGACACAGCCCATCCAGCCTCAGGTGTTGACCTTCCAGGTGTTGACAATTTAACTGCCTGAATGCAATCAGCCCGCCCTATATAACTGCTATAGCAGGCTCTTTGAGCCAGGCTCTGAGTGTCATTTGCAAGTGGCATTTTTAAGTGGACATCCAGAGTTGTTTCCTGGAGCTTCATCCAAGATCCCCTACGCCATCACGATCCCTAAGTCCTGTGTCTCCTCTCTCCACAGGTAGGACATTATCACCCATCATCCACAGTCACCCACATCTCATCTGATCGCCTGCATACTTTTGCTGGTAGGACATTATCACCCATCATCCACAGTCACCCACATCTCATCTGATCGCCTGCATACACACACTCGCAGAAATCTACAGGCTGTGGACCCCCATCAATTCTCCAACCTACTTCACCACCTCCCTCATACCTCATCCTTCACCTGCCCTGATGCTGCCACTAATCACTACAACACTACGCTTATCTCTGCTCTAGACACTCTTGCTCCTCTTCGACTCTGTAAGGCCCCACGCCGCCAGCTTCAGCCCTGGCACACCCTCCAGACTCGCTACCTGCAAAGATGCTCCCGCACCGCAGAGCGTGCCTGGAGGAAATCCCGCTCTGAAGCTGATTTTGTTCACTTCAAGTTTATTCTCCGGTCATACACCTCTGCCCTCCACTTGGCCAAACAATCCTTCTTCTCATCTCTTATATCTACGCTGTCCTCCAACCCTAAACGGCTCTGGTCCACCTTCAACACCCTCCTCTACCCACCTGCACCTCCCCCCTCAGCTGCCTTCAGCGCTCAAGAGCTGGCAGACTACTTCCTCAGTAAAACTTTAACTATCAGAAGCAACATCCCAACACAAGATAGTTATCTGCCACCTCCACTCCCACAGGTCCCATCTGCCACCCTCTGCCGCTTCCTCCCAACCACTGAGGAGGAAGTCCATTCCTTATTGTCCTCCTCACATCTCACCACGTGCCCGCTCGACCCCATTCCCTCACATCTAATTCCTCCCCTCTCCTCCTCCCTCACCCCTGCTCTCACACACATCTTCAACCTATCTCTCTCCACTGGCTCCTTTCCATCCGCCTTCAAACACGCGCTAGTTACCCCTTTACTAAAGAAACCATCCCTAGATCCCAACTCTCCATCCAACTACCGTCCTGTATCCCTGCTTCCCTTTACCTCTAAGCTCTTAGAAAAACTAGTCTTCAACCGCCTCTCCATCTTCCTGTCCTCCAATTCCCTACTTGACCCCCTGCAATCTGGCTTCCGTCCCCTACACTCAACTGAAACTGCCCTCACCAAAGTCACCAACGACCTCCTAACTGCTAAAAAACACGGCCACTATTCTATTCTCATCCTGCTTGACCTCTCGGCTGCTTTTGACACTGTTGACCACCCCCTCCTTCTACAGACCCTCAACTCTCTGGGTCTCGGTGACACTGCACTTGCTTGGATTGACTCCTATTTATCCAACAGGTCCTTCTGTGTGTCCTTTGCTGGTAACTCCTCCTCCTCATTGCCTCTATCTGTTGGTGTACCTCAAGGCTCTGTCCTTGGTCCTCTGCTCTTTTCCATCTACACCTCCTCCCTGGGCAAAATCATCAACAGCTTTGGCTTTAATTACCACCTCTACGCTGATGACACTCAGATCTACCTCTCTACCCCTGATCTCTCTCCCCCTGTCCTTTCCAAAGTCAGTGACTGTTTATCTGGCATCTCCTCCTGGATGGCCTCCCACCACCTAAAGATCAACATGTCAAAGACTGAGCTCCTACTTATTTCCACTTCTTTCCTTAATCTATTGGCCATTATCCTACTCGTCTTATTATTGTACAGATACATCTTAGTTCGCAACCGGCGCGCCGCCCATACGTAATCTCGTTTATCCATTTCCGTTAACTGCAGTTGGAGTCCAACCAAGGTGGATCGTGTAATCGGGTCTGTTTGTTTCTTATGTAGGGTCGTGGCTTGGTGTATTTGGTGCAGTAAGGTCAGTCTATGGGAAGAGTTCAGTTTTTTTAAAATATGAGCCCCATTTAATTAGTACGCCTCTCACTACTGTTTTATGTGCTTGCCATATAGTAAGGGGGTTCACGTCTGGGGTGGTGTTCTCTTTAAAGTAATTCTCTAAGGTGCGCTGAACGTCCTCAACAACTTCCGGATGGGACATAAGGGACTCGTTTAAGCGCCAGGGTGATCGTCCCGTAGGGGCGCGGGAGTCAGGGAGCTGTAAAGTGATAGGTGCGTGGTCTGACCAAGACATAGAGCCCAGTGTGCAATCAGATACCAAATTCAGTAGGTCCGCCGTCACAAAGAAGTAGTCTATTCTGGAGTAAGTTTTATGCGCTCCTGAGTAAAAAGAATAGTCACAGTCATCAGGGTGCAAAATGCGCCAGATGTCAAATAGTTGGAACTCCGCCAAAAGAGCAGCAAAGTTGCGCGCTGCAGACCGCTGCACTCTGGTAGATCGGGGCGGCGAGTCAAGGGATTGATTAAAGTCTCCACAGATCACGAGTCGTCCCGAGGAGACTTCAAGCAACCTAACCATTGCTGTACGGAGAAAGGTGAGTTGACCAGTATTAGGACAGTAAAAATTAGCGATGGTATACGGGGCACGATTTATATCACATATTAGAAAAAGGTATCGCCCATTATGGTCGGTGATCACCCTGTGCAGGTTAAAAACCACAGTCTGATGAATTAGGATGGAGACTCCTCTCGCTTTCACAGGAGCCGTGGCGTGGAAGTGATGGGCGTTATGTGGGAGGTACAATTTAGGGTGGGCAGACGTTTTAAAGTGGGTTTCTTGAAGACACACCACGTCGGGGGGTTGGTGTCTCAGATCAGCATATAGAGAGTGTCGTTTATATGGAACATTCAGACCCTTCACATTTAACGAAACAATTTTAAATACCATTATACATTTTGAAATAGGTCAAGAAGAGCAGACAAAATACACATCTCTGGGTCTCGCTTCCCCGTCGGTGAAACATCCTACAAGGAACATTTAACGTTTGACATTTACGCACATAATACCCGAAAAATCGGGCCTGTCCAGAACAGCTTCTGAGTTGCAGGTGAAGCTTAGAAAAGGAGTAATGTGGTGCAATGAAAACAAAAAAAGAAAAGGGACAAAACAAATAAAGGATAAAAACTGAAAAAAAAACGTTCAGTGCAAACGGCACCGGAAAAATATATACAGTACCTCTCCTAGGCCACAGAAGACTCGGGCCAACCCTGGTCATACCAGGGGGAGTATAGGGGTGTGCTTGGACAGCCACCTTCCAGAGGTGGAGAAGGATAGCAGGAAAAGAGCGGCCACCCAGCGACGCTCCCGCTTTATCCAAGTCGTAGCGTGTTCGGTCAGGTCAATAAAAACCTCAGGAATCTCACGGATGCCCCAAACCCAGAGGTCTGCAAATGTAGGACCTCTAAGTAGCATTTATTTCGTCGTGTTCACTCGGTGCCACTCCGGTGAGACCTTTTGCAGTGACGGGGGAGCTTGTTGAGGTGGCGTGAATTCACCCATTAGATTCCACGTCTGAAGAGCAGCTAGGCCTTCGCCGACGTCCCGCAAGACTGTCAGTGCTCCGTTGCAGGTCACCAGAAGCTTCAGTGGAAATCCCCAGCGATATTGAATCTGATGATTTCGCAGGATCTTGGTCACAGGTAGGAATTCTTTGCGTTTTGACATAGTAGCAGCGGATAGGTCAGGGAAAAACAAGAGATCGGCGTATGGTGGAGGCAGGGCCGGTGCGATTCTCATAGCGGAGAGAAGGGATTCTTTGATCCGGAAGAAGTGCACCCTCATCAAAACGTCTCTAGGAACCGTTTGGTCTAGGTGACGCGGGTTCGGGATACGGTGTACTCTGTCGAGCTGTAAGTCCGCGTCCAGCTTTTCCGGTAGCAAAATTCGAAATAGGGTCAGCAAATATGTGGTCAAGTCCCCAGGTTTAACCGTTTCAGGGATTCCTCGCACGCATATATTATTTCTGCGGGAACGGTCTTCTAAGTCGGTCACCTTAAGTAATAACGATTCGTGGGTGGTTTTTAACTCCTTATAAGCATCTACAAGGTCGTTATGGGCTAAGCACAGTTCATCAGTTTTTGTTTCTAATGCATCAGTATGCTCACCCAGATCACGAATTTCCTGATGAAGAGTAGCTGTGACAGACCGGAAATCCTCTTGAATAGTAGTTCTGAGGTCCTGGAGCAGAGATTGGAGCTGAAGCCCAGAAGCAGGGGCAGATGCTGACAAAAGCAGGGGAGGAAAATCCCCCTCCTCCGGAGGGATCGATCTCGGCGATCCGGAATCGCGGGAGGTCCGGGCGCCATCTTGCGGCCTTTCCCGGGCCTTCCCGAATCGTCGGCCTTTTTTGGGGTTTTGCTTGGTGCCATCGGGTGCCAGGGTGAGTCCTGAGGCTAATGAGGCCGTTTGTGGCGCAAACCGCCGCCGGTTTGAGCCGCTATAGCGGGAGAATCAGTCGGTGGAGAGAGAGCTCACTTCACATGCAGCTGCTCAGTATGGCTGCCGGCCACGCCCCCTTAATATTATCATTTTAATCTCAACCCTTTGTGTGACATAGGATTCTATCTCTAATTATCATAAAAGGATACAACGCCCACTTTCGGATTATAAGTAATTCAATTATATTTAAGGAGTAAAAGTAGTCTGCCTTATTTTAATACTATCCATGGGTTTCCTGCAGTAAATTCCACGAATTAACCCCTTAGTGACCGGGCGGTTTTACACAAATCCGTCCTTTAGTGACCGCTGCTGTTTTTACGTTTCTGCGCTGTTCATGATTAGGTAAAATTTTCCTCTTACTCGTTTATTCAACCCACACATATTATACACCGTTTTTCCCGCCATTAAATGGACTTTCTAAAAATACCATTATTTCCATCATATTATACAAAGAAAAAATGGACAGGCGCCCAAACTTGTGCTGCCACCAATCAACCAATGCCAACCAGAAATTTTAGTGGTTTCCCCCAAACCAGTGAAAATGACAAAGATATTGGTACGTATCTGGCGGCGCGATGACAATCGCTAATTGGTAGCTGATGGTTCCCTTAGTTCATTTTATCCATATGGGGCGTGTAGAAAGAAATAAACAATATATAGTGCAGATGGTTTTAACACATAAAGTATAAATTGTTGTATAATGTTCCACTCACAAATTAAAGAGCCCAAACACTGGCTGTAAGTGGATCACGGCTCTTGGGTGCTTAACTTCTCCACTTCTGAAGGTGACCCACACCTTATATAGATGAAGTAAGACTCGTGTAGGATGGACATGGAAAGAAAAACGAGACAACTTCCTTGTGCAGATCTTTCACGGATTCAATGACATAAATTTTTTTTTGCACATCATTATAAATTTAGACACTCATAGCACTTTATTTAGATGTGAATTGTAATCTTAAGGGTGATCATTCAATTAGCTTTATGTAGTGATAAAATAGGAACTTTTCTAATTATCACAACAATTAATTAGACAGAAATTGGTAGTACAATCCATATCTATATGTATCATAAATAGGAATACATAAAGTTTTACCTATCACACTCTCATGGTATTATATATATATAGATAGTTTAATATATACACTAGCACTTTATTAATGTAATTATATTAATATATTACACCTATTTAATATATATGGAATAAGTTTTGTTCAACAATGTAGTAATGTATAACATTTAATATTTGATAAGTATAAGACATTATTTGGCACAGTCAATAATAGCACTTTAAATTATACATTTTAAAATTGTCACTTTTAATAGAATACAAATGTAATGAGATTTTTAGAACTAATATAATCTTCACAGAATTATCAACAATATATATGAAGGATACTTTGAGAAGAATATTTAATATCAGCACTTTATATAGATAATTTTGCACAGACACTTAAAATAGCACTTTAAATGATATGTTTCGAATTATGAAATATAAATGAGATCTTTGAGAAGGAACATAATAATTCTGAATAGGATTAAATGTGGCAATTTACGCCATATAAAAATAATGCTCAATTAAAATGGATTTATTCCATATTATTATAGCCATTATATCGCTTGTTTCATTTAAATTTCTGCCATAAAGACCCAAAGGACTATCCATTTGATATTATGGAGTATACATCTGACGATGTTTATATAAACAGTTTCAACACCCCCTTTATGAGATAGAGTTGGGGAAGACTCAATGGATTGACAGTCTGTGTCCTAATTTGCCCCTTCTTGGTTTATTTTTGCCTGAGGGTAACTGTATATTGGTTTACAAGAAGAATAGAAGTAATGACATTCATGCGATTGAAGATTTAGAGCGATACATGAAGTGGAACGCAAGCAACTTCCGGAATTCGGCGTGGCACGCAAGATGAAACGCATATGATGATACAGCGCATGCGCAAGGTGCGGTCTGGGGCAAGGAATACACGCTGATTAAGGAATTCGGAACATGTGGGGACTTTTAACTGTTTTTTGTACATCATACTATATATGAGAAAGATGACAGACAGTCTGTAAACCAGCTGAGGAAGCCAGCACGTCTGGCGAAACGCATCCTGGTCTCCTGGCTGAGCCAACATATTGTTTATTTATGTTTTAAATAAATAATTTTAATTTTATATTTCCCCCGCTGTTCTGGATTTCTAAAGAGGTTGTTTGGGCTTTACCTAAAACAAGTCCTGAGGCGCACACACCTAGAGCTTGGTCTATAGCTCCAACAAATGTGAGTTGACTAGCTTAATTCCATTTATGTCATTGAATCCGTGAAAGATCTGCACAAGGAAGTTGTCTCGTTTTTCTTTCCATGTCCATCCTACACGAGTCTTACTTCATCTATATAAGGTGTGGGTCACCTTCGGAAGTGGAGAAGTTAAGCACCCAGAGCCGTGATCCACTTACAGCCAGTGTTTGGGCTCTTTAATTTGTGAGTGGAACATTATACAACAATTTATACTTTATGTGTTAAAACCATCTGCACTTATATTGTTTATTCTTTTCTACACGCCCCATATGGATAAAATGAACTAAGGGAACCATCAGCTACCAATTAGCGATTGTCATCGCGCCGCCAGATACGTACCATTATCATTTCCATCATATTGAATAATTTACGATAAAAAAAAATATGAAATATGATGAAAAAATGGTAAAAACACACTTTTTCGTAATTTAATCCCCAAAATCTACAACCACCAAAAAAGACCTCAGCTAAATAGTTTCTAAATTTTGTCCCGAGACTAGAAATACCCCATTTTTACATGTTTTTGCTTTTTAACCCCTTCACTGCTGAGCCAGTTCACCTATGTGCGCTGCGCTCATTCTGACCATTTTGTGCTAATTATTTTTAGATGACAGCCTAGGTCCTATTTAACGAAACCTCCCCAGACAAATTTTTTTAAAAAAAAAACATTTTTTTTAAAAACTTTTTTTAAAATTTTATTTTTAACCCCTTAACGCCGCAGGACGTACATTTACGCCCTGCATTAGGCGGGCTTTGGCGCCGCAGGACGTAAATGTACGTCCTCTGCGTTTTCAGCCCCCCCGGGAGATACTCACCTCCTCCGGCGGCTCCCTCGCTGCTCTGACTCCCACGGAGTCAGATCGGCAGGGTTTCCTCCTCCGGCGCACTGACGTCATCGCGTCGGATCCCTCTATCTCCCCATCGCCGGGGGCTACAAGGCTGTGGCCAGCATCGCTGGAACGGTCACAGCCTGACCTTTCCAGCGATGTATTGGGGTTAACCCATGAGTTGCCAGGTCGCGACCGGGCACAAATTTGTGCCCGATCGCGGCCTATTTCCAGTGGGGGCCGCCATCTTGGATGGCAGCCCCCACCTCTGGGTCCCCCCCGCGTCAACTGACTCATTGCGCCATGCGCAATGATGTCAGTTAACTGGGGAAGCCCCTAGCTGCAAAGGGATTTCCTATGGAAATCCCTTGCAGGAGATCTTTGAACCCCTTTATCTCCTGATCGGTGGCAGCTAGGGGGTCATGCCTGATATCGATGGAAAGGTCTGAGCATGACAATGAAAAAAGTTAAATAAAAAAGTATAAAAATAAAAAAAACAATTAATTAATTAATTAAAAAATAAAAACGTGCTTTTTTTTTTTGATGCAGCATTATTGATCACATTTCAATTATAATGTGAACAATGATGCTTCACCAATGATTTTTTTTTGGGGGGGTTTAGCTAAACTGACGTAATTTCCCCCCCACCCAAGAAAAAAAAAAAAAAGGGTTCCCAAGTCTACCCCATAGAATATAACCGCAAAGGATCAGATAATAAAATGTGAAAAAAAAACACTTTATACACTGTGGATGATTGAAATTATATTGAAAATTCACATTTTTTTACATTTTTTGTTATAGCATTCTGGCAGGACATGACTTTTTTTGAATAATATATTTTTATTTTTGGTAGGTTTCATCAAAATTAACACAGTTTGAAGCCTCTTTTGTAAATAGTGATACAGAGATAAAAATAAACAAGATACTTTCGTCTTCAGTTATCATGACATTATCTTGTCACATGGGAATATGCGACACAACATATTATATTTATTAAGTACTATCTAGAAAAAATAAAAAGAAAAGAAAAAAAGGGGGGGGGAAACAGGGGAAATAAGAGTTCGTATACAGTAACAAGTGTTCCATGTAAAAGCTATACTGGTTGCAAGTTCCATGAGGTAGAGTATAGTGATATAAAAAGCAAGAAAGCGCCGATGGGTCAGTGGGTGAGAGTTTGAATCTTAGGGCAACCTTATTGAGATGTGTCAGTACTATCCAGTATGGTGGTTTACGTGGTCGTTTAGTAAGATAGTCTATCCACCAATACCAAGTTGCGAAATATTTAGCATAATTGTTATCCATAGAAAAATACATTTCCTCCATCCCTCGTATATTATCTACTGCTGTAATCCATTCCGAGATTGTCGAGTGTGTGTGGAGCGCCAGTGCCTAGGAATCAATGATTTTGCCATATTAAACAGATGAATGGCCAGAGACTTTCTGTATGTGATAGGGGAGAGGGGGACCAGGTGAAAGAGAGCTACTTGTGGAGAGGGTAACAGATCTAGTCCCGTGATTTCATTGATCTCTGCGAAAATGGACGTCCAATATACTTGAATGTGGGAGCACTCCCACCAAATATGTAAATAGGTTCCCGGTTCTTTCGTACATCGCCAGCACAGTACATCAGAGTTCGGATACATTTTATGTAGTCTCGAGGGAGTGAGGTACCACCTAGACAGGAATTTATAATGCGACTGTTGTACATGTAGACTACGGGACGAGTGGGCAGCTATTTGAAAGATCATGTCCCAGTCATCTTCCGGAATTAGGTCACCCATTTCTTTGCTCCATCTTGTTGCATATGAGGGAAGGAGGGGAGCTGAAGCGTCTAGGAGTGTGCCGTATATAGTGGACAGCATGTGTGGCTGGTGTGGGTCACTAGTGCAAAGTGTCTCAAATGGGGATTCGTCCTGTCTAAGAGAAGTCGGGTGGCCTAATGACGCTATGAAGTGTCGGAGCTGATAATATCGGTAATCTGAAATCGGAGTGGCGTAGTTATCTGGAAGCAACAATAGTTTAGAAATTGGCTCAGAGTTCAATAGACATTTATGAAGGGGAAGGTACGGTCCCTCCACAAGCATAGGCAGAAAGTTGTTGGACATACCCGTTGGAAAAAGTGGATTAAAAGTAAGAGGTAATAATGGTGACGGATGTGTTGAGAGTTGCAGTGATTTTCGTAGTGTTCGCCATTTTAAAAGGGTTGGGGAGATAAGAGGGTGCGAAGAGCGAAGTAAGTTTATGAGGGGCGCTGTCTGCCATGGTAAGGATGCTATCGGGATTAGAATTGTTTTCTGTTCTATCGGTACCCATAACTTGTGTGGTGGGGACATGCACCAATCACTCAACCTAAGAAATAGGGCCGCCGAGTAATATAGTTCCATATGTGGAAGGCCTATTCCCCCTCTATTCCTGTGTCTTGTCATGTCTCCATATGAAACCCTGGGATGTATCCCATTCCAGACATAGTCAAGAAATGCTGATTTCAACCGGGCAAAAAATTGTGATGGGATTCCTACAGGGATTGATTGAAAGAGGTACAAGAATCTGGGGAGTATATTCATCTTGAGGACGTTAATCCTCCCTAGCCAAGAAATATGAGGTAAGCTCCATTTTTTAAGGTCTTGTTGTACTACTGTCAGGAGAGGTTCATAGTTAGACTTGTATAAGTGGTCTGGGTCCTTAGTCAACGTCACTCCCAGGTATCTAAGTGAGTGTTGCACCCATCGAAATGGAAAGCATCTTTCCAATTCCCTCTGTGTCAATGCTGATATGCCTATCCCCATGACCTCACATTTCGTCTGGTTAATCCGAAAGTTAGATAGTTGTCCATAAGTTTCTAGTTCGGACATGAGATGTGTAAGGGAGCGTTTAGGATCTGTAAGGGATAATAATATGTCATCAGCGAAGGCAGCCACTTTATAGTGGTGGAGGGGGAGCATGTGTCCAGCAATGCTAGGATGATCTCTAATTTTTTGCAATAATGGCTCTAGTGTCAGTATGAAGAGGAGTGGAGACAAAGGGCAACCCTGTCGAGTCCCGTTACGTATCTGGAAGTCTCGGGAATAAGTCCCATTAACTCGTAGAGAAGCGCTTGGTGTGTTATAAAGGGAGTGGATCCAGTGTAACCATTGTGGGCCAAATCCCAGTGCCGATAGGGTTTCGAATAAAAAGGTCCAGTCTACCCGGTCAAACGCCTTTTCCGCGTCGATTGATAAAAAAATGGTGGGTTCGGAGGAGGTGTGTGCTAGGTGCATTAAGTCAATTGCACGTATTGTGTTATCCCGAGCTTCTCTGGTGGGAACAAAACCCGTTTGATCAGGGTGTATAAGACTCGTGACGTAAGGATTGAGACGAGTCACCATCATTTTGGCCATTAATTTTAGGTCTGCATTCAAGAGTGAAATGGGGCGATAGTTTTGTACCATGGTGTGGTCTTTGTCCGGTTTAGGGATAAGTGCTATATGGGCTCTTAAGGTTGCAGGGTCTAATTTAGTGTCTTGGTTTAACTCATTAAGCACTTTTATGAAATGAGGGCCTAGGCTAGTTTGAAAAGTTTTGTAGTATGCAATGGTGAATCCATCTGGGCCTGGGCTTTTCCCAGATGCTGTAGATTTGATCGCCAGTGATAGTTCCTCTAGAGTAAATGGGGCGTCTAGGGATTGCGATATGTCTGGTGTAAGAATGGAGTGGAGAGAGTCCTTTAAGTATGCCTGAATAGCGTCTTTGTCAGGGGGTGTGTCTCGTAGTTGATATAGGGTTGAGAAATATTTATGAAAGGCTTCTGTGATGTCAGCGTTTAAGTGGAGATCGGTTCCAGTGTCGGATTGGACCTTAGGGATAAATGTGGTTTGTTGTTTGCGTTTCAATGCTCTTGCCAATAGTTTCTCACATCTATTTCCCTGGGTATAAAACAGTTGCTTGGTGTGACGCAGTGATTTAAATGCCTGGTCTGATAAAATGGTGTTCAATTTGGCCCGGTGGATCGTGAGTTCTTTAAACACTGAAATGGAACGCGAGGTTTTGTGCTCCGTCTCTAGGTCATGAATGCGGGCGAGTAAAGTGGTAACGGATTCTCTATGTGTTTTCTTACGTTGTGCTCCGATTTGTATTAGTTTACCTCTAATGACACATTTGTGAGCTTCCCATATCATGGGTAAGGATACGTCAGATGTGGAGTTCTCCGCAAGTAGTGTTCTACGTTATCTTTTATATCTTGTCTAATCACCACGTCACGTAGGAGCGATTCGTTCAATCGCCATGTGCATTGGGGAGGAGGGGTGGTGAGGACTTCAATGGCGCATAATACAGGAGCGTGGTCTGACCATGTTATTGGGGCTATGGAGGCGGAGCGTAAAGCATGCAAGTGGTGGTGGGACATCATAAATGTATCAAGCCTGGAGTAAGTTTTCGCTGCGTGGGAATAAAAAGTAAAATCTTTCACCGACGGATTCAACACCCTCATCCATCTATCAGCTGATGTTGGTGAAGAAGTTGCATAAACCGACGGCGGAGGGAGGGTTCCGGTGTGGGGGTCGGTTTTACACTTTCTGGGTGCGTGTCAAGGGGGACATTAAAGTCACCGCCGCATACCAACAGGCCTTCCTGAAAACTAGATAGTTTAGACAAAGTGGATCGTAGTGCCCCGCATTGACCCGTGTTGGGTAAATATATGTTGGCCAGCGTGATCTTGCGGGAGCCTATGAGACCTTTGATAAATAAGTATCTACCCTGAGGGTCAGTTCGTTGATGAGTGCATACAAATGGAACATGGCGGGCTACTAAAATGGCTACTCCTCGAGTTTTAGATGTGACATAGTTACTAAAGTAAGATTGTGGATAGTATCGAGACGTAAGAGACGGTGCTGCATCTGCATGGAAGTGTGTCTCTTGTAGAAACACTATTTCCCCGCGCTGCCGGCAAAGATCTATAAGAGCCATGCGCCGTTTCTGAGGGGAGTTAAGGCCCTTAACATTAAAGGTAAGGAATGTTATTGGGGCCATAGTTTAGTGAGTGTGGACCTAAATAACCTTTGATAAACCTCGGTGCAAAGACGACATTTCAGGGGCCATACCCTTGGCCTACCTACATTATGTAAGTGTGGAAAACCAGTAATTAACATCCTATATGGACAAAGAGTACTGTACATACGAACAAACAAACAGAAAAAAAAACCTGAAGATGGGAAAACTCGGAGACGGTGTAGAGCCTGCGGATGGGAGCACCATCGACTAGGCCCTAAAGCATGCCTCTCCTCCCCAGGAGGAGGGGGGCACAGAAGCCACCACATCTGGAGGGGTGAGTGGTTGACCTCCAGCAGGTGTTGGGGTTAGAGTGCCGAGGCCGGCTAGGGTAAATGTTTAGATCTGATTTTGCTTATAAAGTAGGGAGATCCAGTTGGTTGGGGGTCCATGAGGAGTAAAAAGGAAAAGCAAACCGTAGGATAAAAACAGTCATGGATGTGGAGATTCTCCTGGTAAGGGCGGCAAATATGCGCTGGTGTTGAAGGGAGCAGCAAAAAGCCAGCACGCGTTGTTTTCATCCCGGGTCTTGTTGGGAGTTTGATGAGTGCTGCGAGCGGGAAATACCACGACCACGTTTAGAAGGTGTCTGCCATCTAGGACGCTGCGGTTGAGATTGGTGTTGGACCAAGTCTAGGGTCTGACCACCGTACCAGTCCGGAATGTCCAGATTATCAATGCCAAGTGCTGTTAACAGTGGTGGAAGATCTGTGGCGGTGGTGATCCCATAGTAAACCCCGTCCAGGGTAACTTGGAGGGAAAACGGGTACCCCCATCTATATTTAACTTGACGGTCCCGTAGAACTTCGGTGAGCGGTTTCAGTAGTCGACGTGCCTGTAGCGTGTGCCAGGAGAGGTCTGGGTATAGTTGCAAGACATTCCCCAAGGGGTCTTTGACATCTTGACGACGCGCGGCCTGTAAAATATCTTCTTTTTGGCGGAAGTAATGTAGCCGGCATATAACATCTCTTGGTGTCGTATTCGGTGCGCCTTTCGGTTTTAAAGATCTATGCGCCCTGTCAAAGTGAATTGGGGTGTCAATCGGTCTATGTAAGAGAGAATTAAATATAGGCCTCAGAACCTCGGTGAGCAGCTCTTTTCCGTCTTGCGACTCTGGGAGACCTCTTAACCTCAGGTTATTCCGACGGCCCCGGTTGTCTTGATCATCTAACGCCCGGTGAAAGCGTTGTAAGTATAAAGTGTGAGAAGTCAGACCTGTTTCCAAGCGAGTCAGTCTGTCCTCTGTGGTTTCTCTGTCTCCCTCCAAATCCTGGACCCGGGCCCCAAGATGGCGGACATCCGCCACCACAGCGTCTATGCGTGAAGCGAAAGAGGACTCCAGCTTTGCCAGGAGGGATTCAAGATCTTCTTTGGTGGGCAGGGAGCGGAGTATGTCTCGAACTGATAGTTCAGTGTCCTCCGAAGGAGTGGGGCTGCCAGCCGTCGACGAGTCCCGCGATAGAGCAGGGACCGGCGCCATCTTGGATCCGTGCGGGGTTACTCCGGAGGTCGGGGATTCCTCAAAGAATCTAGCGATTGTGGCCGTTTTGGCTGAGGTAAGAGTGGTCTTGGTGCGGAGGGGCGTCTGGGAGCGTTTCCTATGGGTCATAATGCACCCTGGTTAGCAGGATCTCCCTTCTATTACCCTGTTAGCGCCGGAGCTCCTCTAACATGCGGCCATTCCACTCGGCGGTCAAGCCACGCCCCCAGGACATGACTTTTATATATAATTATGATATATTATTAATCTTCCGAGTCTGCCGGAAAGAACGATATATAATTTGTCTGGGTGGTATAATAATATGTGACTTAAAACCGCGTTTAAACATGATGAGCAAAAACTTCAGCAAACTTCACTTCCGAAAGAGCGCCAAAGTTGTAAAATTACTCCCATCCTTAAGGGGTTAAGCCAAACCTGGTCATGTTTGGTAACATTGGAAAGGCCATCTTTTCCAATGATGTCAAACATGACCATCTAGCTGTCATGGATCGGGAGATAAAGGGATCCACAGGATCCCCCTATCTCTACATGGCAGCTGGAGGGTTAACTGGCCCACTGACATCCTTACACATATGGTGAGTTTGTCAGTGGGTGGGGGGGACCTGGAGGCTTGGCTGACATCCAAGATGTCAGCCCCCCTCCAGGTTCGAATCGCGATCCGGCAGCGAAACCGTTAATGCAGTACACCACTGAAAAGGGGAGACTCTACCCTTTCCAGTGGTGCATCTTGCATCTCTCTAGCTTCAATGGTAAGGGAGATAGAGGGCTCCGAAGGAGCCCTCCCCTCCCCTCCATTGATTTCAATGGGGGCGCCTGCTGATGACGTCACCACTCAGCGTGTTGACGTCATCGAGCTCGCCAGCCCATGTAAATCACATGGGCAGGCTTCCTCCCTGCCAGATCTGTGAGGGATCCAGCAAGGGAGGTAAGTATCGGGCGGGAGGGGGGTTAGGCGCCGCTGACGTACTATGTACATCTGCGGGTCTAAGGGAGATCCGTGGGCAGGACGTAAATAGTACGTCAGCGGTCCCTAAGGGGTTAATATTATTCTGATATTTACCACTGACCCAGCATAATCGAATTACTCTTTATCCCTCAGGGAGAGTGACACCCTGTATGGTGGATACAATATATTATTAAAAACAACCTATTACGATGACACATAACCTTTTATCATATTAAATTCGGATGTGGGGTAATAGAACAGGAGAATAAAAGTTATACTTTACCAATCTAGATAAGTTATGCTGCTCGGGTAAGGTCTGGTCTGAGATCTGGGATCGCCAATTATCAAGAGAAGGATAGATCTGTGAATGGAGTCTCTGGATGGAGTGATTGGATTTTCTTTAATTCCCCCAATGTCTGGAGTTTCCCCTTTTTTTATAATTATCTCCCGCCCAGTTAGGCTCTTGCCCACCTGAATCTAATCATCAATATGTGTCCTCGTTTGATTGGCGGATAGATATATTGATTAGCTCCAGGTATCTGTCCAGGTGTTATACTACCTGGCCAGTAGATGGCACTCTCAGACCAAGAGTCATTGTTGTGGGGTCTTCTAAAAATTGTAAGTGGTGACTAAGAGTTAAGGGGTCTGTAAGACCTAGGAGTTTTCTTTTTATAAAACTATTTTATATAGGTTAGCACTGCCTTCCCCCAAAATATAAAATATCAGTCCTAAAATTAATAGTCTGTGTTAGTTTTAGGTATTGGTCACTGGCAGTTAATTAACAAATATACTGTTAGGTTTTAGTCACAAGTGTCATTCAATTTTAAAATCATTCCTTAAAGTTCGGTTCATCACATGGCTACGATTCTACTCATTATTAGAAAAAACATTTTCAAACTCAATTCTGGTGTCATGAAATGTCATTGATTTACACATATCTTTATATTGCACATATTCCAGTTTAGGTGTGATACATAAAGATCCCGTCCTTTTATCAGGATCTATCAGATCTTGATGATATTTTCAAACTATGAGATTCTAGTTCTCTGAAAAACCCTTTTTCCAAATGTTGTTTTTTTCTGCAGTTGGAATTCTGGTTGTAAAACAAGGTCTTTGATTTTCGTCTTGTCAATAGCTTTAAGTTTATTTCCTGGCCTTACAATGGGGAGATGTTTGAAAAGTAAATTTGTCGAGTTCCTATGGCTGAGTAGATCAAGAAGTTTATTAAATTGAACTCTTGTAGACAATGGACAAGCTTGCACCTGGAGATAAGATAGTTTTTTTTTTTTCATTGTTCAAAGACCTACAAGAGATCCGAATGGCTGCCGAAAGGTAACCGAATGCTGAAAATCAGCGTTCAGTTACCTTTCTTGGCCATTCGGCTATCCAGAGAGCAGGCAGTTTGCCAAATGTTGGCGAATTGCCTGTACATACGGTGCCTGTTCGGGTGCAGTGAATTCCCCATAGCTTCGTCTATTCAGAGAACAAAACCCAGCAGTGAAAAGTTGCCGAATTGCCCTGCCATTCGGTGGCTTCATGCGGCAGATTTATTCAGGAGAATTCCATAGGCTTCAATGTTAAAAATATTCCCATTTTAATTCAATATCTAATAAACTATTGGTTTTAATATTCTGCAGTAAAAAGTCTCTTTAGTTAAAGATTTTTTGGGATATTTTAAGCATTTTTCAGGATTTTTTTGCCAAAACATTTTTGCTGATTTCTTTTTAAAAAAAATGTTATCGTTTTTTCTTTTTCCTGTAACAGCCCTTATTATTATCATTCATTGGATCATATGTAAATTTCAGACATTTTCGCTCAGTAGTTTCTTTGCAAACAGCGTTTCACTTTTCAAACATTCAAGCAAACTGTTTTGTTTTTTTCACTCCATTCGTCTGCAGTGTTGGATTTTTCCGGCGGCTGCGCTGCGTGTGATCGGCTCCTGCTCGGGTTTCTCCGGCGTCTTCGGCAGGGATAATCCAGATGTTTTTGCAGGTTTTCGGCGTGCATTCGCTGGGATTTGCAGTGAGTGTTGGGCAGGATTTTGACGGCTTTTCCCTGTACTTCGACGGCCCTGTGCTGCTTGCTGAATACACCGCAGGGTCGCCGAAATGGGATCGCCGAAACGCACCGAATTGAAGAGAACGAAAAGTCACCGAACGTGCGGTGACTTTTCGATTCTCTTTGAATAACCCTGCTAGTTTTCACCTGTGATGCACGGGAGAGTAGATGAACACGGCAAACATTTTTTTTTTTGGTGGTCAGGGATGAAAAGGTCATATCAAAACCTTGAATTTTCATCTTTCCTCTTGATAATTTATTTATATGGACAGAAACCCTGACACATCAGAGGATATGTTAGAAGTGTGGAAGTTTCTGTAAAATGTATTTATGTTGAAGTTCTGCCATAGTGAGCATGTGGCTTGAACCAGTGGCAGAAAGATTTTAAAATCATACTATGGCTCTGAAAAGAACAAAAAAATGAATAAATAACAAACTTTATCACCACCCACAATATCTATAACAATAATTCTAAGCTGTCACCATCTCGTAAGCCAAATATTAAAAAAGGTGACTTGAAACGTCCTGTTTATTTAAATTAAACCCACCAAAACGCAGTTTAGTATACTGAGCAGAGCTTAATTAAGGAGTATTTATTAGGACATGAAAAGTAGTCATAATAATCAGTTTTCTCTGGGTGTGAGAGTATCCCCACTTATTTTTCCAGAAAAATAGCACTGGATACCGGAGCTTCTGATTAAGAAAGCGATCGATTTGAAAAGTCTTCGAATCAATCGGCTCATTTCTGAATCTAATACGTCCGGCGACTCGAATATCGAAGGTTTAAAGGAACCTACCATAACACCACACACACAAACACAGACTTAACCCTCCCACATACAAACAATGACTCCCCTCCACCCCCAGACACTGTCTTAACTTCCCCAGACACACAAACTCAACCCCTCCCACACACTCATCCCCTGCTTACTTCATCCTGGTGGTTCTGGGGCCTGGAAGTTTTCAGAGCTGCTGGGTGGGGCTTCTCTCTGTGCAGCAGCTAGTGTCAGTGCTCTCCTGTCAGCATTGTGCTTGAGGGCCCCTAAATCTGGCGGAGGGGCCCCTCACAAGGCCATGATTGGCAGGAAGGGCCCGGTCCACAACTCCGGTTGCACTGCGGTTGTGGTGCTAAGATGAAAGCAGGGGCTGCCACACCTTGAGCCCCTTCACAATTCCAACGCCACGTGCAGGCAGCACATGATGACGTCAGTTCACAGTCATGTGATGCGACACCACATGTGTGCCTGCACCTCTGCGCTCTGACTCCCATAGAGGGGTGGGCAGAGGAGCACCTGCAGCAGCCTGCTGCCTAAAGCTCGATCCTTTGCAAATCGCGATGACTGCCCAGCTGCACTGCGGTCATCCCGATGTGTGTAATTTCGGGCCGACTACCAGCAGGCAAGGCCCAGGGCCCTCGTTCCAATCTGCCTGACTGAGGCCTGTTCAGTTCCTCTGCAGCTGCTGAATTGCTACATTGCAGCAGTTCCATTTGCTGCAGCAGTCTCACTGAACTTTTTGGCTGTGAATATTGAAGCAAAAGGGCAGAGGATTGCTTAATGGAAGGTGCTGTTTCTGCAATAACAACTGTTGTCCATTTTATTACCATTTCAATAAACTTCAAACTGAACATTTTCTTATTGGATTATTTGCTCGGTGGAGGCGGCCATCATTCCCACGTCACACTCAGCTGCAAGTGCTAAGTTAGCAGTGCTGAGCGCTGAACTGCAGCACAGACTTCACTGACAAGTTGCCAACTTAGCACTTGCAGCGGCTGAGGAACTGAACGTGCCTCTGCCAGTCCGCCCCTGACAGTCAACCTTATTGCTGTGGAGCTCTGGAATATGCAAATTACTGTTTTATTGCCATGGATTTTGTTTTTTGTTCATTCACACCACACATTACATCATGCATGGGCCAACCATGACTGGCAAGACCGGCTGCACCTGTTAGGACCTGCTTGGCTGCACCTGTCAGGACCTGAGAAGCTGCAGCTGCCTGTCAGATCATGGGATGTGGGGCTTAGTACTTGTGGCTCTCAGAATTACTGTGTGCGGCCAGACCGGGGAATCGCAGCGCAGACTGGCTGAGGGATTGCCACGTGGATCAGTCACAGCAGCAATGCTCAGACTCCCTGGATCCCCCCCTCTGTGTAACCGGTGTGCCCCCTCCATACTGTATAATTGCTCAATGTGTCTTTTAACCCTCTGGCTGCAGACAATGTGTGGGGAACGTCATATAGAAACATAGAAACATAGAAAATGTCGGCAGATAAGAACCTTTCGGCCCATCTAGTCTGCCCAATTACATGGATACTTTACCTGGATTTATCTTTTGTTTAGGATAGCCTTATGCCTATCCCATGCTTGCTTAAATTCAATTACTGTTTTGGCCTCTACCACTTCTACTGGAAGACTGTGGTAGAGGATGTTCTCCACACCCCATTGGGATTCCGTCAAGGGGGACATACTTACCGCTCTGGTCTGGGTTGAGCGGTGGTGTGACTTCCTTGAAGTCAGACTGTTCCATGGGACGCATGCCGGCACACTGACGTCATTGTGCCAGTGTGCAAATACGGCATTTTCAGGCGGCCGCACTGGCAGAGTGCCTGAAAGGGAGGGGGGTCCTTTGGGCCCCTCTATCTTCCCATCCGTAAGGGGTAGAGGTACAAGTAAGGCATCACTGGAAAGGTCATGTCTGACCTTTCCAGCGATTCCCCTCTTATTTATTTGCAAAGTATTTTACCAGGAAGGACACATTGAGATTGCTCTTAACCCATTACCTGCCAGTAACGCTATCTGATGCCGGATCATCAACTTTTCCCCGCCTCTGGGGCCCTCTCCTTGTCCACTGATGTCATAGGGCATGGGCAAGATGAAGTCAGATAGGGAATTCCCCCCCCCCTAGCCGGGCAGGGAATTCCCTATGGTGGAGATACTGGGGTCCTTTGGACCCCTGTAGCTGCCAATCAATAGAGGCTAGTGATTTATATTTGTTATTGTTGGAAATGCCAGATCATGGCCATTCCAATGATTACAAACATGACCAGGTCATATGTAAAAATAAAATAAAAATGCAATTTTTCCCCCCTTTATAATGCAGCAATATTTTTCACTTTTCTGATATAATGTGAACAATGATGGAATGATGGTACATGAACACACCTTCTCATTTCCCACAGTGAACATTTTGTTTTCTCAGTTTTAGTTAAAATCGTGTATTTTCTCAGAAAAACACAGTAACAGGTTCCCATTTCTAATTTTATAGAGCCCATAGAATATATAACCAAAAGTTTGGATGATAAAATTTGAAAAAAAAAATGTACACTCTGTAAATGGATAGAATCTGAAAGGAAATTCAAATTTTTTGTTATAGCATTCTGGTGGGACATGACGTATACATATAATAATGAACTTTGTGCATCATGACATAACGCCGGAATTTTCTTTTAACATATATAAGGTAATTTTGGTTATCTTAGACGATCACTGTATAAACCAGGCGCAAGGTGGTTTCATTCGCCCTTTGGAGGTCCCTATTTGAAGGACTCGTTTAGTTGCGATTAATAAAGGAATCCATCCCTCCATGTTTGTCTCGTTGCGTGGTGTTTTTAGCAATATAAACGAGGCT
Source organism: Leptobrachium leishanense (assembly GCA_009667805.1). Lineage (NCBI taxonomy): Eukaryota > Metazoa > Chordata > Amphibia > Anura > Megophryidae > Leptobrachium > Leptobrachium leishanense. The sequence goes on along the minus strand of CM019066.1, from coordinate 61,331,273 downwards.
ATCCTCCGACGGCCCCTTGTTACTTAGCAACAAGACACATCTCCATATTAGAAGGGGGAATTTAGAGAACTAACCCTAACGGAAATGACGTCAAATTCTATTGATCCATAGGATAATGCAGGAGAGGTGACTAAGAGGTCACATGTCTAATTTGCATACTAAATTACCTTGTTCCCGACGTGCATCATTGATTAATTATGAAATAGTATATATGGATGCCCTTGCAATGAGTAGCATCACTCTTGATGAAGCCGTGATTTGAAACGGCGAAACGCGTCGAGTTTCTACTCTGAGTATGATACTCTATTTTTAACAGCCACTATATTATTTCATGACTTATATGCTTCTGGTAATCATTTGGGATGTTTTGTGGCGTGGCCACTGTGTGTATGTACCTATGCCTAAAACCAACTAGCTACAAACTGTTCAGCCGCAATACTGTGCAGCAACAACTTCACTACAAATTAACTATACAAAGTTTGTTTGGCTGGGCCATAATGTTATATGGTTATGTCGTTCCTTTAAATTAACAGTTGGCTAACTAATCACATGAAGTTTCCTGGCTGGCCCATATTGTTATATGTTTGCATGCAAGTAAAATAGCGTGTTAAATCAACCAAATGAAGTTCTTCTGCTAGGTCACAGTACTATATGCCTATGCCTTAACAAACAGTGTGTTAATTCAGTGGTCCCCAACCCAGGCCCTCAGGGCCCACTAACAGGCCAGGTTTGCCAGATATCTGAGCACAGCACAGGTGTTATGATTTGCTGCTCAGTGATTGCAGGATTCAGTCTGCATTTCCCAAAGGTGATCTGCAAAATCTGGCCTGTTAGTGGGCCCTGAGGGCCTGGGTTGGGGACCACTGTGTTAATTGACCCAATGAAGTTCTTTGGCGGGGCCACATATGTTTATGTGTAAGACCAATAGCGTGCCATCTAAATATTTGAACCTTTTCGGCTGGACTATATGCAAATATGCAAGATAAACAGCATGCTAATTAACCAAATGAAGTTTCTTGGCTGGGCCATTTTTTGTATGCTGATGTGCAAGATAAAACAGCGTTTTAAATTAATTAAGTTCCTTCATTGGGCTTTTGTACGTTTGTGTACAAGACGAACTGCGCGTTAATTAACCACTTCAATGCGGAGGACGCGCTCAGCGCGTCCTCCGCATTACCGCTGGTATGCGGAGGACGCGCTCAGCGCGTCCTCCCATTGGGGTCAGCGTTCGGCCGGGTTCCGGCCGATCGCTGGCCCCCCCGGTGCGGGCTGACATCCTCGATGTCAGCCGCGCATCCGGAACCGCAGCCGCTGGTATAGGTGTCATCGCGGCAGCGCGATGACACCTAATTCAGGAGCCCCCCCCGCATGTGCGGAGGAGGCGCTGAAAGGGAGGGGGGGAGGTCCTTCGGACCTCTCTCTCTCTCCTGATCAGTGGCTCTGCGGGGTTAACCCAGGCATCATTTGGAAGGGCACAGCCTGCCCTTCCAATGGTGCCTGGCATTAACCCCTGGGGAGCTGGATCGCGAATCGGCGCTGAAAACGCCGGTTCGCGATCCTTTCTCGGAGCTGGCCGACATCTTGGATGTCGGCCAAGCTCCGGGAATCCCCCTGAGGACTGGCGTCATCGTGCGTTAGCACGATGATGCCAGTCCTGGACTTAACCCCTAACTGCCACCAACGGTGGAGATAGGGAGTTCCAATGAACTCCCTATCTCCCGATCCGTGCAGGGGTTAAAGTTTGGTATTGTTGGATCGGCCAGAGCATGGCCGTTCCAACGATACCAAACACTACTGTGAAAATTTTTGTCAAAAAAAAAAAAATGAAAAATAAAAATAAAAAAAATTAAAAAAAATTATAAAAAAAAAATAAACAATTTTTTTTCTTTTTTTTGGTTTGTTAATGCAGCAATATTGTTCCCATTTCAATTATAATGTGAACAATGATGCTGCACTAACGATTTTTGTATGCGGTGCGTTTGTTAAAATAGTGTAATTTCCCCAAAAAAAAAATGTAACGAGACCCCATCTCTAATTTTTTTAACAAGCGCACCCCATACAAAAATAACCGCAATTGCTCGCATGTTAAAATGTGAAAAAAAACACTTTACACATTGTAAATTATTGAAAATACATATTTTATTGCTTTTTTGTTATAATATACAGACATGACATAACGTATACATATAATAATGACATATTATGAATCTACCGAGTCTGACGGAAAGAACGATATATAATATGTCTGGGTCATATACTAAAATAAGCCTTCAAAACACGTTTAAACATGATGAGCAAAACCGGTAAAAATGACCTCGGCACAGGGGCGGGAAAAGCCTCAGCAGCGAAAGGGTTAAGCAAACAAAGTTCTCTGGCGGGGCCATGCTGCTATATGGTTTTGTGCAATATAAATAGCATCCTAAATAATCAAAGTTAAGCCTGTTTGGTGGGGCTATATGAATATACGCCGGTGTGCTTGACATAAATTGTGTTATGGTTATTAATTATATCTACGGATAACAGTGTGACTTTTTCGGCTTATAAACCGTTAGTCACGAGTAATTATATAGGTTGCCTGAATGTAGCCTAAATCTCGTCCTTTAAATTAACGCGAGTTTTACTTCCGCCAATTTCCTTAAAAGGTTTGCTCTAAGAGGGTGGAGATTGTTTACTTAGAAGGCAACCATTATTTATAATTCCTTTGTTTATCCTTCAGATATTTCGTGATAGCCTTTGTTCAATCGTCTATTGGATATACACGTATACATTTATCAGTTTGATACATTCTATGGTTCAGCTAATTTTTGATACCAGCTTATGCGTGTATCTGTGCTCTCCTGTTGATACTCTATTGAGCTGCATATTCAGTAGGGATGTGCGTTTCGGGTTTCGGAATTTCGTAATTTTCACTAAATTTCCCGATTCGTGTTTTCGGATGCGGCCGATTTTCTGAAAATTTTTAGATCCGAAAACGGCAGATCCGAAAAGTTTTCCGAGCCGAAACGAAATATTTTCGGAATTTTCGAATGGACTTGAAATGTGTCAAATCGAAATTTATTTTCGCTCTATTCATGATTTCGGTTCCATTCGTGATTTCGGTTCCATTTTGGTAATTCTGGACATCATATATTTAACTATTAACGGTTATATCACTTTTTTTTTTTGTTTCCAATGATCCGATAATTCTGTCTATACGAAACTTCGTAATCGGGTCGGATCCGATTCGTCCGCGGGTCGCGCATGCGCGCGCGCGCGGATGTCGTAACTTTATTGAGCCATTTTTGTACAGAGTTTTGAGAATTGCCAAAAAAATTTTAAATTATTTATCATGGCTGAAGGAAGAGACAGAGAGTCCCATTCGGACACCTCCTCATCTGCTTCCACCCCAGAGACACCCAGGAAGAAGCGGGCCAGTAACATGGCGTTTGACGAGATGTTGGAGCTGGTCCGCATCTTTGATCGCAAAGACTATGATTGCCGTAAGGGCCCTTACGGCAGAAAGAATAACGCGTGCTAGAACCATATCCTAGATAAGCTACGCACCACCATCGCGGAATTATTTGGGAAAGACCGGACGAAGGACCAGCTCAGAAAACGCTGGTCCGATCTGAAGACACGCGAGCAGGAGCAGCTGAGGCACATCCGGTGTGTCATAGCCGAACATAAGTGTCTTGTTATATTGTAAAGCGCTGCGCAGACTGTTGGCGCTATATAAATCCTGTATAATAATAATAATGTGCTTGTATGTGCTAATGTGCACAGAAATACGTTGATTTATCTAGTCCTTTTTTCATGCAATGTGATTCTGTATAGCTTTGCGTTTTCACGACTCGTTATGACATGCATTTTTGCCATAGCTCTTTCTTTTTGTGATTTTACGTATTCGTGAAAATTGTGACATTTGGTGTATGTAGATGAAATTACAATGCTGGATTTCTTTTGGCACTGTGTGTACTGTAGTGTGCTGGGGGGGAGGTTGTTGTGATTGAGTGATGCATACAAGATGACCCGCAGCTTGCCCAATATTGGCTCCTCCCACCTGCGCATCAACAAAAATCTCTGCGTCTCTGCTAAGTGGTAGGATGGGACATGTAGTTCTTCTGAAAGTGCATCCAAACAGAGCCGCGTTCAATACATCCTCAGCAGCTGCTGAATTGTTGCAGCGCAGCAATTCAGTTTGCTGCAGCAGTGTCATTATTGAACGCTTTAGATGCAAATTTCAAAACAAAATGGTGGATTTCTGTTGTTTCTGCAATATCCAGTTTTATTCGCAGAAACTGAAAGTGAAACTGAGGCTGAGGCCTTCTATAAAATAACTAAAAGCAGTTGCACAATGCGTTTTGTACGCACACAACACAAATAATAGTTTTTATTTAATAAACGTAATGTTTACTTTTGAAAAAAATATATAATTGAACGGTAATATATGTCTATGTGCAGAGGAAATAAATAAATATTTTGTGACTTTAGAACTATGAGTTGGGAGTAGTGGTGGGTCAAGCTGGTAGTGGGGTAGTGGAGGGGTGTCGCAATACTTTCGGCAATATATTGTATAGATATACAATTTTTTCCAGTCTGCATTATTTACGTGTTATTTTTTGGATTTGGCAGAAGACAGGAAGAAGGCAGCAGCATCTGCCCCGGCGGGCCAGTGCCCCAGTGGAGGAGGAGCCACGGGCGACCACCAGCGCTGGTATATACTGTTTTATTTTGCAACGACTTTTGGTCAAAAACAGAAACATTTTTGTTTACTGTATTTTAATTAAAAAAATTTATGTATAGCACAAGAGGAGCAGGAGGAGGAAGAGGAGGAGCAGGAGGAGGAGCAGGAGGAGGCCGCCAGCACTGGTATATACTACTGTTATATTTTTCAAGACTTTCAGTCAAAAATAGAAACCTGCTTTACTTACTGTATTTTCCTTCTTTCATTTATTGGATATATAGAAGGAGAAGCCAGACCGGACACGTCCAGTGTCAGGCTAATAAATCAGGAGGCGATCCGTGAGCTACGCCTGGCTGTTACCTCCATCGACGCCATACAGGAACTGCTCCAGGAACTGCGGGAGCACATAAGCAATGCCGTGGACATCCTGGAGCGGCAGTGAGACCAGTGGCAGCCTCCTCCCGAATGTAACCGGAATGTGCCTCAGCTGCTCCTGCTCGTGTGCCTTGAGGTCGGACCAGCGTTTTCGGAGATGGTCCTTTGTCTGGTCCTTCCCGAACAGCTCCAGGATGGTGGTGCATAGCTTGTCAAGGATACGATCCTTGCGGGTGTTATTCTTCCTGCCGTAAGGGCCCTTACGGCAGCCATAATCTTTGTAATCAGAGATGCGGACCAGCTCCAACATCTCCTCAAATGCCAGTAACTGTTGGGCAGTTTGCCATCCTTGGCATGTTCCCTTCCCCATGTTGTAAATAAATGTTATATTTGCTTTTCCTTAATTAATAAGTTAATATGTATTGCTTGGTTTCTTTTCCACACTGTTAAAATTATATGTACATAAATGTATTGACATTTCTATGAACCCTTTGTCATAAATCTGTCAACATATTTGTTGCCATGAATGTGACTGTGCACATTCTACACTTCCTGCCTGGCCAAAAAATGTCACACACTAACACAACCTTGTTGTACTGCCTTGAGATTTGATTACCGACGTGGCCTGGTTTTGTTAAGCTTAGGCGATGTCACAACAACACGGATTTTTGTCCACAGTTACATTCATTGTATAACCAAGAATTTATCAAAAAATATTGATGGCAGCACTGCGTGAAGTCTTCTCCGACACAACCCAAAGATCCTTAGTGCGGCTCAGGTCTAGTTTATTTGTCCCTGTTTGCAGCTTCACGCAACACCTCCTCCAGGGGTCAAGTCCTGGGAAAAAAAGTGAGGGAACTCACCCACGAATTCCACAACCCCTATTACCTGAAGAAAAAATATATATAATCACGAGTATAGCAGTGCGTGCCGGTGATACCATTTTTATTGGGTTAACTTTACATTTAAAAGACAAGCTTTCAAGAGTGTAAACTGGAAACTATACTGATCAGTGAAAGGTATCACTAAGTACAGGTATACTCGCGATTTTGGCAACTGGACTAACGCGTTTTATATATAATCTATATATATATCCAGGCACAGACCCCCCCAGAATTATATACACAGCACTGGACCCCCAGAATAATAAACACGGCACTGGTTATATGGATATATTTTCCCAGTTCACATGGATATAATTGCCCCAGCTCTCATGGATAATGCCCCAGCTCTCATGGATAATGCCCCAGGTCTCATGGATATTGCCGCCAGGTCTCATGGATAATGCCCCAGGTCTCATGGATATTGCTCCCAGGTCTCATGGATAATGCCCCAGCTCTCATGGATAATGCCCCCAGCTCTCATGGATAATGCCCCAGGTCTCATGGATATTGCCGCCAGGTCTCATGGATAATGCCCCCAGGTCTCATGGATAATGCCCCAGGTCTCATGGATATTGCTCCCAGGTCTCATGGATAATGCCCCCAGGTCTCATGGATATTGCCCCCAGGTCTCATGGATAATGCCCCAGGTCTCATGGATAATGCCCCAGATCTCATGGATATATGCCCCAGCTCTCATGGATAATGCCCCAGCTCTCATAGATAATGCCCCAGCTCTCATGGATATGCCCCCAGGTCTCATGGATATGCCCCAGCTCTCATGGATATGCCCCAGCTCTCATGGATAATGCCCCAGCTCTCATGGATATGCCCCCAGTTCTCATGGATAATGCCCCAGGTCTCATGGATAATGCCCCAGCTCTCATGGATAATGCCCCAGGTTTCATGGATAATGCCCCAGGTCTCATGGATATATGCCCCAGGTCTCATGGATAATGCCCCAGCTCTCATGGATATGCCCCCAGGTCTCATGGATATGCCCCCAGCTCTCATGGATATGCCCCCAGCGCTCATGGATAATGCCCCAGCTCTCATGGATATGCCCCCAGTTCTCATGGATAATGCCCCAGGTCTCATGGATAATGCCCCAGCTCTCATGGATAATGACCCAGGTCTCATGGATACTGCCCCAGGTCTCATGGATACTGCCCCAGGTCTCATGGATAATGCCCCAGGTCTCATGGATAATGCCCCAGGTCTCATGGATATATGCCACAGGTCTCATGGATAATGCCCCAGCTCTCATGGATAATGCCCCAGCTCTCATGGATAATGCCCCAGGTCTCATGGATAGTGCCCCCAGCTCACCTCTCTGCGACCGTCGGCCGCATGCTTCCTGTTAGAACGGCCGCTGACAGGAAGTGCAGCCGCTCGCCTGGGATCGATGAAACAGCCAGGCGAGCTGCTCCACTTCCTGTCAGCGGGCCGTTCTAACAGGAAGCACGCGGCCGCCGGCAATGTCCGGGCTTTCGGGCTCGGGCCACAGTCGAGCGGGAACGCGCGGGAACAGCGTTCCCGCTGTGGGAGAAGTGCGGGAACGCTGTTCCCGCGCGTTCCGCTCGACTCGAGCCCTGACCTCCTCCTCCCAGCTATGAGCTCACTCTCTCCCACCGCTGCCCGCTAAGGCGCTGCCCGCCAACATGGTCACGTCTTTGCAGGAAGACAACAGCGTGGGGGAACGGCAGCTGCCGACAGTCCCAAGACCTCGTCACAATGACGTCAGTTCTGGAGTTAACCCCTAACTGCGACCAATGGTGGAGATAGGGGGTTCATTGGAACCCCCTATCTCCCGATCCGCGGCAGCTATCGGTTGGTTAATGTTTGGTATCTTTGGATCGACCAGAGCATGGCCTTTCCAACAATACCAAACATGACAATGTTAAAAATTATTTTTTTTATATTTTAATTTTTTATAAACCGTTTTTTTGTTTTGTTTTGTTAATGCAGCAATATTGTTCCCATTTCAATTATAATGTGAACAATGATGCTGCACTAAGCATTTTTGTATGGGGTGCGTTTGTTAAAAATGTTATATTTTTTTGGGTGAAAATTACACTAAGTCCCCATTTCAATTTTTTTTAACAAACGCAACTCATAAAATATAACTGCAAAAACTCGCATGTTAAAATGTGAAAAAAATACTTTACACCTTGTAAACAAACATTGAAAATTCTAATTTTATTGCATTTTTTGTTATAATATACAGACAGGACATGACGCATACATATGATAATGATATATTATGAATCATCTGCCGAGTCTGCTGGAAAGAACGATATATAACATGTCTGGGTCATATTATAAAATAAGGCTTCAAAAAACGCGTTTAAACAAGAGGAACGAAACTGTTAAAAATTAGCTCAGCAGCAGACTGCAGTGCCGCACACAGGCGTGAAGGGAAGCCGTGAAATGCCTCAGCAGCGAAAGGGTTAATTTTTTTTTTTGTCTGTTTGAAATCTATTTTTTTCTTTTTCGTTTCAGATCATTTTGATCAGCTATTTTTCCGTTTTAAAACCTTTTTGTTCTGGTTTTTATTTTTAAAGTCAGACCATTCGGGTCAGTTTAGCGTTTTTTAAATCGTTTTGTTCATTTTTTTTGTTCCTTGGCTTTCATACCATTTTTTAATGTGATTAAATAAAGTTGTGAAATGTATATTCATAAGAAAAAAAGGATCTTTATTTAATTTAAAAAAAAAACATGATAGAATCACCAGAATTATCGTATCGACAGAATGAATTATCGGATCCGAAAAACAAACCAAAAATTTATTATAAAAAAATATATAAAGTATAATAAAGTAAACCATAGTAGTTTACATCAAAACGAATAGAGTTAGACACTTTGAAACGAGGAGAACAGACGTTCCGAAAAAACAAAAATTTACGAAATCACGAAAAGTCGATACAAAAAACGAGCAAAGTGACCCGAAAATACGAAAAATGGTCGAGGAGAAAAGACGGTCCGAAAAACGAAAAGTCCTAAAATCACGAAAAGTCGATACAAAAAACGAGCAAAGTGACCCGAAAATACGAAAAATGGTCGAGGAGAACAGACGGTCCGAAAAACGAAAAGTCCCGAAATCACGAAAAGTCGATACAAAAAACGAGCAAAGTGACACGAAAATACGAAAAATGGTCGATATTCCGAAAAAAAATGTACACGAAAAAACGAGTCAAGCCGAACCGAATCGAAACAGAAATCGGCGAAACGAGCCGAATCGAAAAGTTTAAACATCCGAACGAATCGAACCGAATCGAACCGAAAAAAAATTCGGTGCACAAGCCTAATATTCAGTCAATGTTTCTCCGCTAGTTAGGTATTGGATCCTAATTCCTACGTATCTTTTGGTCCAATACCTGTATATTCATAGCAGCGGGCGCTGTATATTCATTCTGGACATCTATTTAGAAGCCCTTACACACTACAGATTTTAACTCTCTCCTTCCTTGACCTTGAGGTACCTGCATACCCAATATAGCTTCATTATCCGTATTTACTACCCTGATTTGGGGATTTAGCCTAACCGTGTATTTTTTGCTAGGGTGGTACAGCTATTTTTGGTCCTAACAGGACACGGTGTTAAGCTGATATTTTGTGATATACCAGAACGTATAAATCATTATCTTTATTTGTGTTTTTTAATATATTTTTGTTATGTATTCTTGTGTGGATTGTTTACATTATTGTCTCAAATAAAGTAGTTTTTTTCGTTTTTCTAATATGTATTTTGTAGTTTGCTTTTTCCCCTTATATATGTGTAAATATTATAATAAAAATCAATGTTACTAAATGTCTCAATGTTGGGTCGTTGTATATATGTATTGAATGAATCATCTCACCTTGTGTAGGTTATTAATTATATGCCTTCATTTTACATCTATGTTATTTTCTATAAATTATACAGTAATCCCCCGAAATTCGCGGGGGTTACGTTCCAACAACCCCCGCGAATTTTGAAAAAACGCGAACTGTGGCTGTGTTAAAAAAAAGCACAGCCATGCGGCATTAGGACCCAGGAGCCGCCGTCCTCCTGGCAGAATGGCTGCTCCTGTGCATCTCCAGACCTTTAGACCCCGGCAGAGAAGCTGCTCCTGTGCGTCTCCAGGCTCACGATCGTGGCCAGGGCATTCTCCTCTCTCGGCATCGTTCAGAGATGCCGAGACTCTTGTGCACCCCCGCAAGCGTGGTCCGGGGATCCAGGAGGCTCGGCATCTCCTCTCTCGTAATGATGCCGAGAGAAGGGAATGCCCTGGCCACGACCGTGAGCCCGGAGACGCACAGGAGCAGCTTCTCTGCCGGGGTGTTGTGTCATATATGGTTCCTTATCGAATACTGTTCAAAGGAGCCCCCGGCAAAGATCGGAACTCCACCTCACCAGGCTCTAACACATCAGGGGGCTGCACAAAGGGGTGTGTTTGGGAGGCGCTGATGTGTTGGAGCCTGGGGAGGTGGAGTTCCGTTCTTTGCCGAGGGCTCCTTGGAACAATATTCAATAAGGAACCATAGATGACACACCGGGATGCTGCTACCACGTGGTAAGCGGCAAAATCCGCGAATGACTGAGTCCGCGATTACCGAACCGCGAATATGCGGAGGAATACTGTATATGTATAGATTATTCTATAATATTTCCCCAGTGTTATACTACCCCCAAACTAAGGACCAAAGAGGGCTCAGGGCTATACATATTTCATAGAAAATGTACTACTTCAAAATCGCTCTTTAAACCACCCGGTGTACGAGTACCCAGTTCAAAAATATATCTAATTTCCTCCTGCCCTCGTTTATTAATTATATCACCTTCTACATCTTGCTTGTATACTTTGTTTAGTGCCTTAAACAGTCTGGCATGCAACCACTGTGCCATAATACCAGCCTGACATACTATGCATACCACGTGCGATAATATATACGCATAATGTAAATATACGAATAATGTATACATATATGTTACGGGTAAAGCCCGAAGTGCGGTTAATCCTAGGTTTACCCGGGTAATCCTGACATTACCCAAAACCGCTGGGTAAAGCTGCAAAAAAATTATAATTTCGGACTTTACTCGGGTAATTTTAGGACTAACCAACTGCCCTTGGGTAACAGTCTGGAAGAGCTAAAAAATCCACACTTTACCCGGATAATGTGCAAGTCTGAAGCTTCACCCGGGTAATCTGAGGACTATACGCAGCTTCTCCCGGGTAATCTGAGGACTATTCGCAGCTTCACCCAGGTAATCTGAGGACTATACGCAGCTTCACCCGGGTAATCTGAGGACTATACGCAGCTTCACCTGGGTAATCTGAGGACTATACGCAGCTTCACCCGGGTAATCTGAGGACTATACGCAGCTTCACCTGGGTAATCTGAGGACTATACACAGCTTCACCTGGGTAATCTGAGGACTATACGCAGCTTCACCCGGGTAATCTGAGGACTATCCGCAGCTTCACCTGTGTAATCTGAGGACCATCCACAGTTTCACCTGGGTAATCTGCAGAGCATCCAACCCCGCTTGGGTAACAGTGAATTTTGCTATTATCTATAAATATTATCAATGAAAATGGCAAAAGACAAACATTAAAATGTATTGCGGATATAATGAATATACAGAGTAACAGGATATGTTTCTTATATGAATGTGAAAGAGTTACATGATCTTTATTATGTGTCATATGTGCTTATATATCATTTATAAAACATAATAACCATCAGGTTACTCTTTATATAATATCTTTATCTAAATTAATTTTCAGACAATTAATGCACAGAGTCACATGATGGTTATTTAGTGTGGTTTGTGACTGTGGATACAATTTCATTAAAAATAACAAAAAAAAACACTATTTTGTTATCGGTCAGATACCAGTTTGCAGCTTTATCCGGCTAATCCTTGGCATTCAGTCAACTGTAACCTGCTGAAAACTCAAGAAAAGCCGAGTACCCAGAGGCGTTTGGGTACTTTGCAGATTACCCAGATAAAGTGCGCTGTTTCGTTGCACATGACACTTTATCCAGCAACACTAGGGTAATCTGCGAATTACCCGGTTAAAATAGAGCAGAAAAGCGGGGTACCCAGAGGCCTCTGGATACTTTGCAGATTACCCGGGTAAAGTCCGAATTTTCATTTCACTTCGGACTTTTGCTAATGAGGCCTGGGTAATGCTAGGATTACCCGGGTACTCCTAGGATTAACCGTACTTCGGGCTTTACCCGTAACATATACATGTAATGTAATGCTCTTTACATGTGTCGAACTATCCTTATAACCAAAGTGGATGTTTTTATAATGAGGGGGGGGGGGTGCGAAAACAAATCATAAGGTGAATACTGTCACTATGAATCTTCAGGTAAGTTAAAAAATGTCTATTATTATTACTTGCCAATAAATCAGTGTTTACATACACTTAATTTTCTGGGTTAAGTTCTCTAGTTTTCAGTCATTGTACACGTGACAAATGCTTTACAGGTTTTCCTTCTTTTGTGGCGTCTCCATCTTTTCCTCTGCTGTGTCTTCACCAAGAAGTCTTTTCTCATGATTCTCTCCTTCTTTCCTGCTGCTCAGCCCATCCAGTTACCCTCCTGTCTCTCCTGCTGCTCAGCTCATCCAGTTACCCTCCTCTCCTTCTGCTCAGCTCATCTAGTTACCCTCCTCTCCTTCTGCTCAGCCCAGTTACCCTCCCCTCTTTCTCTCCTGCTGCTTAGCCCATCCAGTTACCCTCCTCTTTCTCTCCTGCTGCTCAGCTCATCCAGTTACCCTCCTCTCCTTCTGCTCAGCTCATCCAGTTACCCTCCTCTCCTTCTGCTCAGCCCAGTTACCCTCCTCTCTTTCTCTCCTGCTTAGCCCATCCAGTTACCCTCCTCTTTCTCTCCTACTGCTCAGCCCATCCAGTTACCCTCTCTCTTTCTCTCCTGCTGCTCAGCCCACCCAGTTACCCTCCTCTTTCTCTCCTGCTGCTCAGCTCATCCAGTTACCCTCCTCTCCTTCTGCTCAGCTCATCCAGTTACCCTCCTCTCCTTCTGCTCAGCCCAGTTACCCTCCTCTATTTCTCTCCTGCTTAGCCCATCCAGTTACCCTCCTCTTTCTCTCCTACTGCTCAGCCCATCCAGTTACCCTCCTCTTTCTCTCCTGCTGCTCAGCCCACCCAGTTACCCTCCTCTTTCTCTCCTGCTGCTCAGCTCATCCAGTTACCCTCCTCTCCTTCTGCTCAGCTCATCCAGTTACCCTCCTCTCCTTCTGCTCAGCCCAGTTACCCTCCTCTCTTTCTCTCCTGCTTAGCCCACCCAGTTACCCTCCTCTTTCTCTCCTACTGCTCAGCCCATCCAGTTACCCTCTTTCTCTCCTGCTGCTCAGCCCACCCAGTTACCCTCCTCTTTCTCTCCTGCTGCTCGGCCCTTCCAGTTACCCTCCTCTTTCTCACCTGCTGCTCAGCCCATCCAGTTACCCTCCTCTTTCTCTCCTGCTGCTCAGCCCATCCAGTTACCCTCCTCTCCTTCTGCTCAGCCCATCCAGTTACTCTTCTCTCCGGCTGCTCAGCTCATCCAGTTACTCTCCTCTCCTTCCCTCCTGCTGCACAGCCAATTCAGCTACCCCTCAGTTTAATAACATTGCTGCTTTTGGCGCATGTAAAGCTAGACAACACATTTGTTGAGCCTCTGACATAAAGATTTGTGTCTTTTTTACACTTCTATAACTATAAAATCGAATGTCCGTCGCCGCACATCCGGTTTCTTTTGGCTGCGCGCGCAGCCAACAGAAACCCGATGTGCAGCGTCGGACAGATGCTGGATGCTTCCGCAGCCTCTACCCATCAGCCGCGCGCGCATCCAGGAGAACAGGATACGCACGCAACAGCTGGGTAGAGGCTGCGCGCATCCTGCTGCTCTCCTGAATTCGCGCGCGGCCAACAGGTAGAGGCTGCGCGCGGATCTAACTTCTGTGAGTTAGGGCAATTATACCCATGTGAGCTGGGGGCAAATATACCCATGTGAGCTGGGGCAATTATACCCATGTGAGCTGGGGGCAAATATATCCATGTGAGCTGGGGCAAATATACACAAGCAGCCTATTGCCGTCTGCTGCTAGCACATCTGGCTCTACAGGATGTGCGCGCAGCCTCTACCCGGCTGCTGGGCGCGCATGCTGTTCTCCTGCAAGGCCAACGGGTAGAGGCCGCGCACGGATCCAGCTTCTGTTCATATATACCCATGTGAGCCGAGAGCAAATATACCCATGTGAGCGGGGGGCAATATATACCAATGTGAGCTGGGGGCAGTATATACCCATGTGAGCTAGGACAAATATATCTAGGTGAGCTGGGCGCAAATATACCCATGTGAGCTGGGGGCAAATATACCCATGTGAGCTTGGGGCAAATATACACCCATGTGAGCTGGGGCAAATATACACCTGTGAGCTGGGGCAATATATATCCATGTGAGCTGGGGCAAATATATCCATGTGACCTGGGGCAAATATATACACGTGAGCTGGGGGCAATATATATACCCATGTGAGTTGGGGCAATATATATAAACCCATGTGAGTTGGGGACAAATATACCCATGTGAGTTGGGGCAAATATACCCATGTGAGCTGGGAGCAATATATATATACCCATGTGCGCTGGGGTAATATATATACCCATGTGAGTTGGGGCAATATATATATCCATGTGAGCTGGGGGTCAGAAACTGGGTGCGATAAACAGCCACATCATTGGGAGCACTGGGCAGCCATATGCTCTACAACAATAGACTGCCCTCCGTGCAGGCTTTATACCTAGTTAAATATATTTACTAAATGATTGTAACTTAAAAATGTTTTTTTTTCAATATTATCTCTTACAATAAGACTGTGAAACATTGTGTCACTACCGACGCAGACATTGTCCTTCTTCTGTCTCCTGCTCTGCACATGCAGCCTGACAGTTTCCAGCCTCACACTTGATGAATTACGAAGGATCCCTAATTACGTCCGTAGGAACCACAAGTAAAGATTTGCTTCACGTTATGTTATGGTGCTTATTTATTATATATGTGTGTATCCTCCAGACCTGTGCTGTTTATTGGGGGGTTCACAGCCAGTCTCAGCATTCCTAAAAAGTCTTTCTTCTAAACATCGTATTACTCCACCGTTACACCAATGAAATGCAACGTCAGCCAATCACAGTGCAGGCTTACGAAGGACAGGAGCAAGTAGGGAACCAAAATGGTCTAGAAAGATATTTCAATGTTCATTGTTGGGATTTTTGGGTTTGTGGACAAGCATATTGCTACCTTTCACCTTCAGTCATATTCCTATGCTCTGTGTCCCAGTTAGAGAAAGCCAGGTCTCCATAATCCGGCAAATTCCCACGCAACTTCCTACCAGTAAATCACTCAAGTACCTGTACCCTGACTCTGTGGGAGAAGGATGGCACTGGATACAATCAAATGTCCACCTTCCCCAGTAGCAATCCCCCAGGTGCAATTGACTGGGTACATGCAGGCTAGACATGTGATTGGCGGGTTTGTTTTATTTTTTTTCCTCCTGTTTTTTTTCCATTTCGGATCATTTCAGTCATTTTATTTACGTTTCGTTTGTTGTCGCATATTCGGACCGATCTGAAATTTCAGACGAACAGTTTTCGGATCACTTCGTTTTTATGGGTTATTTTGTTTTCGGGTTGATTCATATTTCGCTTTTATGAAGTTTTTCATACTATCGGGCGATTCGTATTTTCGGATGGTCTGTATTTTGGTTTTTGGATCACTTACAGGGTTATTCAAAGAGAATCGAAAAGTCACCGCACGTTCGGTGACTTTTCGTAATCTTCAATTTGGTTAGTTTTGCCGATCCCATTTCGGCGACCCTGCGGTGTATTCAGCAAGCACCACAGGGCCGTCGAAGTGCAGGGAAAAGCAGCTGAAAACTCACTGCAAAAATCCAGCGAATATACGCTGAAACCCGCAAAAACATCTGGATCAACCCGCCGAAAACGCAGGAAAAACCAGAGCAGGAGCCGATCACACGAAGCGCAGCCTCCGGAAAAAGCCGCGACCACAGACGAAGGAGGTGAGTAAATTAGCAAAACAGTTTGCTTGAATGTTTGAAAAGTGAAATACTGTTTGCAAAGAAACTACTGAGTGAAAATGTCTGAAATTTACATATGATCCAATGAATGATAATAAAAAGGGCTGTTACAGAAAAAATATATTAACTAAAAAAAAAAATCAGAATTTTTAAAAACAAATTAAAATCCAGAAAAATGCTTAAAATATCCTAAAAAATCGATAAATAAAGAGACTTTTTACTGCAGAATTTTATAATGGACGGTTTATTGGATATTGAATTAAAACGGGAATATTTTTAACATTGAAGCCTATGGGATTCGCCTGAATAAACCTGCCGAATTAAACCACCGAATGGCAGAGCATTAGGGGAACCTTTCACTGTTGGTTTGTGCTCTCTGAATAGCCGAAGCAGTGCTTATTTATGGGGGATTTCACTGCCCTCGAACAGCCACCAAACAGGCACCGTATGTGCAGGTATTTCACCAGGATTTGGCGAATTGCCTGCTCTCTGGAAAGCCGAATGGCCAAAAGAGGTAACCAAACTTTCTCCAGCCATTCGGAACTCTTTGAATAACCGTGTTAATTTTTCATTTGTACGTGTTATTTTGTATATTGGGTTTATTCATATTTCGTTTTTATGAGTTATTTCATTTTTATAGTAAGGCTTTTGATACTGTTCCGCATAGAAGGCTTATCAATAAATTGCAATCTTTGAGTTTAGATTCCAATATTGTTGACTGGATTAGGCAGTGGCTGAGTGACAGACAACAGAGGGTTGTGGTAAATGGAGTTTATTCGGCGCAAGGTCTTGTTACCAGTGGGGTACCTCAGGGGTCAGTACTTGGACCCATTCTCTTTAATATTTTTATTAGTGATATTGCAGAAGGTATTAATGGAAAAGTATGTCTTTTTGCTGATGACACAAAGATTTGCAACAGGGTTGACGTTCCTGGAGGGATCAGCCAAATGACAAATGATTTAGGTAAACTAAAAAAATGGTCGGAGTTGTGGCAATTGAGTTTTAATGTGGATAAGTGCAAGATAATGCACCTGGGACGTAAAAACCCAAGGGCTGAATATAGAATATTTGATACAGTCCTAACCTCAACATCTGAGGGTTGGGATTTAGGGGTCATTATTTCAGAGGATCTAAGGGTAAGTAGTCAATGTAATAGAGCAGCAGGAAATGCTGGCAGAATGCTTGGTTGTGTAGGGAGAGGTATTAGCAGTAGGAAAAGGGAAGTGCTCATGCCACTGTACAGAGCACTGGTGAGACCTCACTTGGAGTACTGTGCGCAGTACTGGAGACCGTATCTCCAGAAGGATATAGACCTCTTAGAGAGAGTTCAGAGAAGGGCTACTAAAATGGTGTACGGCTTGAAGGAGAAAAGTTACCAGGAAAGGCTTAATGATCTTAACATGTACAGCTTGGAAAAAAGACGAGACAGAGGAGATATGATAGAAACATTTAAATACGTAAAGGGAATCCACAAGGTAGAGGAAGGGAGTATATTTAAAAGGAAACAAAATAGCAAAACAAGAGGACATAGTCTTAGATTAGAGGGGCAAAGGTTTAAAAGTAACATCAGGAAGCATTATTTTACTGAGAGGGTGGTGGATACATGGAACAGTCTTCCAGTAGAAGTGGTAGAGGCCAAAACAGTAATTGAATTTAAGCAAGCATGGGATAGGCATAAGGCTATCCTAAACAAAAGATAAATCCAGGTAAAGTATCCATGTAATTGGGCAGACTAGATGGGCCGAAAGGTTCTTATCTGCCGACATTTTTCTATGTTTCTATGTTCTATGTTTCTATATAGTTATGTCGGAATGTAAAACGGATTACTACTAGGGATGAGCCGAACACCCCCGTGTTCGGTTCGCATTTGAACTCGAACAATTTCAAAAGTTCGAGTTCGAACGCGAACACGAACCGAACTCAATGCAAGTCAATGGGACTCGAAAGTTCGAATTTTAGAGTGCCCTCCAAGAGGGCATATATGCAAGATATTTGCCATAAAAGGTGTATGAGGGTCCGGGTAGTGCCCTGGGGGACAGGAAACAAGGACAAAAAGTTAAAAAAAGTCGTTTTTAATGGAGCTGTGATTTTTCCATGAAATAAAGGTTAAGAATAAAAACGAAAAATTTCTTCACATATCGTGCCTAGGAGGACCCCATAACCTGCCCGTGAAGTGCCGAATTTGTAGGATGTATAGAAACATTTAAAAACAAAAAAATGACATTTCAAATGACGGTAAATGGTTTTCCTTTAATCTATTCATAAACAACTGCTTGGGGCGGCAGCCTGTATGCAAAGAGGAGACATTTTAGGACACGCAGAACAAGTTTAGTGATTTTTTGGCTGAATTCTGGTGAAACTTATGCAGGCTTTGGATGAAAGTAACAATAGGTGCTTTAAAATTGGGCCTTTAGTGTCGGCAACAGTGCCGTCACACCGTAACCCCTCTGTGGTATTGTGTAAGAGTGCAGGGTTGGACCCTGCGGTCCAATATTAAAATGATATGAATCTTTTAATATAGGCGTCAGTGGCAGTGCACCCAAATATTGTGCCTTTGGTGGCAGCAAGTGCCTTCACACCGTAACCCCTTTGTGGTATTGTGGAAGAGTGCAGTGGTGGCGGTTTTGGAATGCAGAAGAGATCCCCGATCTATTCAGTTACGTCAGCATAAGGGGATTGATAGCTGCTGATCCAGGACTGATTCATTTTTATAAATGTCAGCCGGTTTACAGAGTCGGTGGACAGACGCACTCTTTTGGAAAAGAGAGGGGGTTGTCTATGGAGGCACTAGTTAATATAGAATTTGGGGTTGCAGCCTACAAGGTGTTACACATAAACCTCAACAAAATGTGCAAATACGATAAAGGAAACAAAAACAGTCCTAGTGGCGCGGTGGTAAATCTGTGAATCACATAGACCCTGGCCTAAAAGGCCCTTCAGGTACTCGTATTGGAGCCCAAAATCTAAAATATATAGAAGATATGTCACAAAGAACCATGAGGTCCCGAGAGAGGTGCAATTGGCAATAAAAGTGCAAATGGCAATCAAATGTGCAAAATCACAATCCACAGTTCAGTTGGTAGCAGCAAATCCTTAAAACATGCAAAAAAATGGTGTATAATAATAAAGTGCATGTGCTTATAAAATCCACTTATCAGTAAAGTGCATACACAAAATGTGCAGTGGAACACAAGGTACTAATGGTTCTCTGGCAGGCTAAAAAATGGATATGTCCTAGACCACAGTAAAGTGCACGTGCAAATGTGCAGAATATGAATAAAACCAGGTTTTGTGGTCACGTGAGTCGTTGCACAGCATATGAGCCATGTTGCAGAGATGAAAGTCCCACTTTCGCAGCTCCTCTCCTCAGTGGATAGTTTATAAAGGGGAAAAAGGGGGAAAAGAAAAAACAATAGTGCAGACTGTTTCGTATAGGGGAGGAGGAATATACGAAACAGGAGGAGCTGTGAAAGTGGGACTTTCATCTCTACAACATGGCTCATATGCTGTGCAACGACCCGTGACCACAGAACCTGGTTTTATTCATATTCTGCACATTTGCACGTGCACTTTACTGTGGTCTAGGACATATCCATTTTTTAGCCTGCCAGAGAACCATTAGTACCTTGTGTTCCACTGCACATTTTGTGTATGCACTTTACTGATAAGTGGATTTTATAAGCACATGCACTTTATTATTATACACCATTTTTTTGCATGTTTTAAGGATTTGCTGCTACCGACTGAACTGTGGATTATGATTTTGCGCATTTGATTGCCATTTGCACTTTTATTGACAGACGCACTCTTTTGTCTGTGACAAAACCTCCAGCGGCACTGAACGTCCTTTCAGAAAGCATGCTGGATGAAAGGCAACCTAGTAGCTGCATAGCACAGGGCTCAAAATTTCAGGTCCTGAGCTACTAGCCAGGTCTTCTATGTTACTCGCCATCAGTTAACCTACCTAACCCAGTCCCATACTGCACATTTTCCTTGCAGGGATAGTCACTGCTCTATGTAAAATATATATGGCACTGAAGGGGTGTTTGTTTCAGTAAATCTCGTTATCCACTGAATCCATTCAGTGGATGATGGGTAGTATACAGAGGGGGTCTGTATTAGAGACCCTCTCTGATTCTGATTAACCTGTCACCATCCAGAACGGATGGTGATCATTTAAACATTACAGATAGCCCTGCAGGGCTTTTCATATGGTCCAGGGCTCTCTGCATCACTCAGCCCTGGATGTAAGGCAGTGCAAGGGCTCCTGCGCCTGCCTGTGCATGTGTGGTGAGGTGCAGGGGGTTTGGAATGAGACCATGCTATGCCCTGTAAACCCTTATGCTGTGTGATGTGTGATGCCGGCTAGCGATGCCGGTGTTACATTATTTTCTACTAGGTGGAAAGCCTGCCCAGAGGGCAGTCTATTGATAAGTGTGGTGCGTATGAATGTTTGTCGAAAGGAAAACACAGAAGCATGAAGCAACGTTAAATATTTTTAGTGACTATTTTGAATAAATTTCTTTAAATACAACATTTTTAGTGAAACATGCATCAGTCCCTGGTAATAGGTAGCCTTGTTCACGTCCATCGATGAGTTTTATTTTAACGTCCGCAGAGCTCTTGACTCGGGAGAATGCAACATATAGTTGTCCATGGCTGAAGACGGGGTCTGGTAAATATATGCCAACTCTGTCAAAGGTTTGTCCTTGGGATTTGTTAATAGTCATTGCAAAGGCCAATTTAACTGGAAATTGTCTCCTTCGCAAAACAAATGGCAGTTCGGTGTTACTTGGTGCTAAATCAATTCGAGGAATGAAAATGTTTTTGGTTCTGAGGTAGGTGTTAAAACTTTAGCAATGAGCAGATTTTGTCGCATAGCTGTCACAATCATTCTTGTTCCATTACACAGGCCTCTCTTTGTATTCAGGTTACGCAGGAGCATAATAATACTGCCAATTTTTAGTTTCAGTTTATGAACTGGCATTCCTGAAGGAGTCAATTCATTTAAGAACTCAATGGGGTAATTATCCTTGTCTTCCTGTGATTCATCATCAATAGAATCAGTGCTTAAATATGTTCTGCTCTCACCTTCTAACAAACTAAGCACTTCTTTGATGTTCATCCACATCACAATTTTTGGGGCATAAAATTGCAGTTTTCTCAAACTGCGAAATATGATCAGGTTGTAAATGGTCACCATAAATTTCTTTGACAATGGAGTTTTTGCAGATCATTGTAGGTGGTATCTGAAATATATCTTGATGGAAGCCATGTTCGTTTGTGAGTTTTCCATCGCCAAGATTAATTAGCCAAGAGCTGAACTCTGGATCCACAGATCTTACATTAGTTTGCAGCTTTATGATCTTAAATTTATCCCATAGTGAATTGAATTTAATGCTGGATTCTACGATTGCTGATCGACTGCCATGTGCCACAACAGGTAGAGTTTGTCGGAAATCGCCGCCGAGGATAATTGTTTTCCGCCAAATGGTTTGTTGTTTTTCATGAGCTCTTGCAGGAGTTTGTCAACGCATCTGAGAGCATTACTTGGAGCCATGGTTGATTCATCCCAAATTATTATTTTTGTTTTTCTAAGGACTGTGGCATCATTAGATGTTTGCCTCATTGAAGATGTAGAAGTGTCCAACAAAGGAACAGGCAGTTTGAATTGTGAGTGATATGTGCGACCACCCTCTAGTAAATTAGCAGCAATTCCTGTAGAAGCAACAGCTAATGCTATTTGTTTGTTTCCTCTAAATGAATGTAATAAAGTTTGGTATAGGTATGTTTTGCCACTACCTCCAGGACCATCGACAAAGTAGCACCTTTGGGGTAAAGTATCGTTTTGGGTTGCAGAAAGAATGTCTTCGAAAGTTTCTCTTTGTTGATCATTTAAAGCCGCCTGCATTTGTACTCTGATGTGACTTTGATGAACCGCATCATAAATGTCTGTTGTTAAGACGGTTGAATAGTCGGTAGGCGTTGGTACCGAAATCCTGACATTTTTTACCGTTAACAATTAAAATTTCTTGAATGTCTAATAGTGCACTATTGAGACATGTTTGGCAGTCTGGTGTGTGGCCAGGGTGTCTTGAGAAGTCTTCAATGAGTTGGTGTTTATATTTTTCAAACAGTTCTTTAGCATTTGGTGGAGATGCAAGGGCACAAATGTTGGCAAAAAGCTCTCGAAGCAGTTGAGGCATCATCTCATTTGAAGCTTCTTGAAGAGTCAAATCCCATAATTCATCATCCTGAAAAAGACCGAGTCTTTGAGCAGCTTCTTTGAATGTTGGAAAATGGACACCACCAACTGTTCGGATATGTTCAAATGAGGTGGCTCCTTTAATATGGAGTAAAAGTAATCTTAAGCAAAATCTCTCAACATCTGAATTTATGTTAACAGAGTACATTCGCCCAATAGTGTTATTCCTCGATGTCTCAATCTCCTTTCCCATGTTGTTTTTTTCTGATGAAATACATAATGTTGTGGAATATCAGTATACAGGAATTCACGTGCAGCCACATCTACTCTGTTTAAGGTGAACCAAGCTGTCAATGTTGTGTCTCTTGATTCTGTTCTTTCTATAGCGTTCCTGATGTTATCTTCAGTAAAGTATACCGACTGTTCGTCTGGGAGATGGATTTGTAAGCGCACGATGGTATGTGTTTGATGGTGCATTTTGAATCCAAGAAGACGCCATGCCGCTTCTGGAGCTGTCACATATCTAGAATCCATGAAGGAGGTGATCTCGTCATGATGGAGCGTTGCATGTTCCTTGATGGCAATATTTGCACAGTCATGTCCTTTATAGATGTATTTGAATAAGTACTTTACACTTTTAATAGAAGCGCAGCTCTCAACGTTTATATGGCAGTTGTATTTTAAAGATAATAATGGGTTGTACGGCACGACCCAAGAGTTATTGATTATTTTTCCATTTACTTCAATAGAAGCAGCTGTTTGTGTTCTCCGGTACAGTGGATAGCCGTCCATGTTTGACAAAGTTTGTTCTTGGTATGTTTTTGGGTAGTTTTTCGAACAAACACCATCTGTCATGCAGGGTGAATTAATATTCTGAGGGCCACATGGTCCATGTATCATGTGTTTGACGACTATTGCATGTAATCGGGGTTGTGAGTGAGTGTCCGGGATTTCTGCGGAAATGAACCTATCAATATCATCGGCATCCTTAAGCTTATCTTGAGGTGATAATATCATTAAAATATGTGCATGAGGTAATCCACGTTTTTGAAACTCTATTACATGAATTTTAGCAACAGGTTTACCTAAAACATGTTTGTCTGTGATGTCGTGTAGTAGTTCTTTTAGCTTTAGGTTGAAAACCTTGGCAACCAAATCTGGACGGTATTCCACTGCTTGCCCTTCTGTAATATTTTCTATAATTTCTGGCCATTTTGGGTTGCATGTCATTGTTATGAAAAAGTCAGGCTTACCATATTTTCGTACAATAGCCATGGCGTCTTGGTAGTTTTGCAGCATGTTTCTGGGACTACCCTGGAATGTTGATGGAAGTATTACTGCTTTTCCTGGTATCAAGCCCTGTTCTTTAGCAGCGTTTTGTAGATGGTCCATGAGACCTGTGTATTTTTCAACTCGTAATTTGGACTGATGTTGTCGTACATAATTGAGACGGTTACCTTCGGTCTTAACATATGCGTCTACAAAATACTGTTGAGTTAATTTGCCTGCATTTAAAAATGGGTTGAAATTTTTCGGATCGAAAGCATGTAGCTGTAAAATTGCATTTGAGTGACTCTTTCTCTTGGCTTCACAGACGAATGACTGCGTATGTTTTTCACAGTAGTAGGGGTGTAGTTAAGTTTAATGCGTGGTGACCAACTTTGGTCCCCGAAAGGAAATAAAAGTGGATAGAGCATCGGCTCTAAGTTTGGATCTAAAATGCTTATTCTTTCTGTTTTTCTGTCTGGGTTTTGCGTTCGGCAATGAATGATAAGATCTCGTTCGAGAGGAGGTTCTCCATCATCATTTTGGAAAATAATTGCTACCTCATTACTGCGAGGTGCATTGTATCTGCGTTGATCGTCCATGCGATCTTGTACTATCGCCATGGTGACAGTTGGTGTTATAGTGCCATTTTGTATAGCCTCCTGTAAGGATTCTTGTTCTACCTCATATAACATTTTACAGGCCTCAGCAAATGGATTGTTTTTATCCATGAAAGTGCTTAACTCTATCATGAGTTCAGGGTTGCATTTTGAATTTTCATTAATCATGAGGCGTTGTTTAGCAGCCTCATCGGGATCAAGAATATATAGTTGTGCAAACTTTCGGTTATCCTCATTGTGTGGATGAAGAGATGCAGTTCGGTGGTAAATCTGGCCATTAATTCTAAAGCAGTATGGTCCATAACCAGGAGGAGGAGTAATGTTTGCCCCCATGGAAGCAAATGCTAATGAACTGTTGATTGAGCGAATATTTTGTTTGAAATTTTTGGAATGCTTATGAGTGCCTGTCATTAGACTTTCTATTAAAGGTGCAACTTTAATGGGCTCCATGTATACTTTTCCTTTGTTGCAGCATTGAGTGAATAGTCTGTCGGATGGCTGGTTCGTATCAAAATGAAGTGCATTGCATTTGGTGCACAGAACATCGAGTTTCCCACAATAATGTTGCTGTACTGTATCATCCTGTTCTTTGTTGATGTTTTTTTTTATTTTTGTTTCTGCACGTTGTACTTTGTGAGCCAAAGTGTTTTTTATTCTTTCTTGACATCGTGCATTTTCATCCATCTTAGCTCTTTCCTTTCTTTCTGTTTTTTTTTTTATTTCTGAAATGTTGTAGTTGCTCGTTCTGCGTGTCATCATTGTTATAATCTGTTTGATTTTCTCGCCTTTTAGCAACAGATTGTAGTTGAAAATCCATTTTTCTTTTGGGTGGCATTTTTGTTTTACAATAATAATAAAAATAGTTTTGTTTTTGTGCGATTTCCTTTGTTTTATATTTAAAAAGGGTTAAGTAGTTTGTGGTGGTTTTGTGTAGAGGGGTGCACTGTTGTTTTGATTGGATTTAAATTATTTTTTTTTTAAACGTTTTTGTTGTGTTATTGTGTCCGTTTATTGTGCTCTGCTCAGTGCTCTGTTCTGGGCTCTTGTGCTCCGCTATGTGCACGTCGGTGCTCTGTTCTTGCACTCTGGTCAGGGATATTGTACTATGCTTTGCGCTGTTTATTTGTTCTCTGCTCTGTGTCGTTTATTGTGCTCTGGCCTGTGTTGTTTATGGCTCAGTTTTCATTTATTTTGCTGTGCTCAGCTCTGTGCAGTGTATTGTGGTTTGCTCTGTGCACTGCCGTTTATGCTGATGTTATCTTGTGATTTGGTCCGTGCTTTGATTGTTGCTCTTGTGCTCTGCGCCGTGGTGCTGTGCTCTGTGTTGTTTATTGTGCTCTGCTCAGTGCCGTGATTGTTGTTGTAGCGTTTATTGTGGTCTTGCTCTGTGGTCAGAGCTATTTATTGTACTGTGCTTGCCTGTGTTCCTTTTTTATTGTGCTCTTGCGGAGTTTATTCTGATGGGCTCTGCAGGGGTTTATTCCGGTGTGCTTGGCACCGTGCGTGGATTAGTGACGTTTTATGTGCTGTGCTCTCTGCCGTTTATTGTGCTGTGCTCGGCCTGTGGCGTTTATTGTGCTTGGCTCTGTGGCGTTTATTGTGCTTGGCTCTGTGGCGGCTATTGCGACTGCCTGGCTCTGTGGCGTTTATTGTGCCTGGCTCTGTGGCGTTTATTGGCTGGCTCTGTGGCGGCTATTGCGACGTGCCTGGCTCTGTGGCGTTTATTGTGCTTGGCTCTGTGGCGGCTATTGCGACGTGCCTGGCTCTGTGGCGTTTATTGTGCTTGGCTCTGTGGCGGCTATTGCGACGTGCCTGGCTCTGTGGCGTTTATTGTGCTTGGCTCTGTGGCGGCTATTGCGACGTGCCTGGCTCTGTGGCGTTTATTGTGCTTGGCTCTGTGGCGGCTATTGCGACGTGCCTGGCTCTGTGGCGTTTATTGTGCTTGGCTCTGTGGCGGCTATTGCGACGTGCCTGGCTCTGTGCGTTTATTGTGCTTGGCTCTGTGGCGGCTATTGCGACGTGCCTGGCTCTGTGGCGTTTATTGTGCTTGGCTCTGTGGCGGCTATTGCGACGTGCCTGGCTCTGTGGCGTTTATTGTGCTTGGCTCTGTGGCGGCTATTGCGACGTGCCTGGCTCTGTGGCGTTTATTGTGCTTGGCTCTGTGGCGGCTATTGCGACGTGCCTGGCTCTGTGGCGTTTATTGTGCTTGGCTCTGTGGCGGCTATTGCGACGTGCCTGGCTCTGTGGCGTTTATTGTGCTTGGCTCTGTGGCGGCTATTGCGACGTGCTGGCTCTGTGGCGTTTATTGTGCTTGGCTCTGTGGCGTTTATTTTGTGCTTGGCTCTGTGGCGGCTATTGCGACGTGCCTGGCTCTGTGGCGTTTATTGTGCTTGGCTGTGGCGGCTATTGCGACGTGCCTGGTTCTGTGGCGTTTATTGTGCTTGGCTCTGTGGCGGCTATTGCGACGTGCCTGGCTCTGTGGCGTTTATTGTGCTTGGCTCTGTGGCGTTTATTGTGCTTGGCTCTGTGGCGGCTATTGCGACGTGCCTGGCTCTGTGGCGTTTATTGTGCTTGGCTCTGTGGCGGCTATTGCGACGTGCCTGGCTCTGTGGCGTTTATTGTGCTTGGCTCTGTGGCGGCTATTGCGACGTGCCTGGCTCTGTGGCGTTTATTGTGCTTGGCTCTGTGGCGGCTATTGCGACGTGCCTGGCTCTGTGGCGTTTATTGTGCTTGGCTCTGTGGCGGCTATTGTGACGTGCCTGGCTCTGTGGCGTTTATTGTGCTTGGCTCTGTGGCGGCTATTGCGACGTGCCTGGCTCTGTGGCGTTTATTGTGCTTGGCTCTGTGGCGGCTATTGCGACGTGCCTGGCTCTGTGGCGTTTATTCAGTTGTGCTCGGCTATCTGCTTGGCTATGTGCTCGGTTCTGTGCCTATAGTGTGCTTTGGCTTTTTTCACATGGCTAGTTTGTGTTGTGCTTTGTCCTTGTACTTTTTAGCTGTGCTGGGCTCTGTGCTCCGGTCTGGGCTCTGCGCTTGGTCCTGGTGGTGTGCTGAGTGCCGGGCTATGTGCTCAGCGCTGTGGAGATTTCGCGCGCTTACATTGGTGGTCCAGCGGCGGGAGGCGCGCGCAACCTCCACAAAATGTTTTGGCGGGAGGCGGCGCGCGCAACCTCCACAAAATGTTTTGGCGGGAGGCGCGCGTGGAGCCAGCTGCGTGCGCATCCTACCTCGCAAGACGCTTTTGGTGTTCTTGCCGTGTGTGTGATGCGCGCGCACCTGGCTGGGTGTCGGCGACGAAGAGAGAGACAGAGAGAGAGAGAGAGAGAGCGAGCGCTGGAAGCTGCACCGCCATCGCTGGAGGGCCGATGTCGGTGAGTTTTTTTTAGAACCTGGTGGAAGGCTCGAGGGCGATGTTGGTTGAGTATATGCTCTCCACACCCAACCCTTCTTGCTCGGCCGGCCTCCGTGCTTAGCCGAGCCCCCGGTTCGGCTTGGGCCTAGAGGCCCAGCCGAGCCGGGGACTCGCCTGAGCACGGAGGCCGGTCGAGTTGCATGCTCGGCCGGTATCCATGCTTAGCGGAGTCCCCGGCTCGGCTGGGCCTCTAGGGCCACGCCGAGCCGGGGGCTCTGCTAAGCCTGGATACCGGCCGAGCAAGCAGGGTTGGTGTGGACAGCATATAGTCACCTACATTAGCCCTGAGCTCCAGCGGTGACTGTCGTCCGACTGTCGCAGGCTGCTCGGCCGGCCTCCTAGCATAGGCGAGCCCCCGGCCCAGCTGGGCCTGTAGCCCAAGGCAAGCCGGGGGCTCGCTTAAGCTAGGAGGCCGCCGAGCAGCCTGCGACAGCCCCAGCTGGAGTCCCGGGCCAATGTAGAGGGATGTTGTCAAAACATACTCACCCACATCGTTACTTAAAACCTCCAGCGATGGCAGGCCTCCGCTCGCGGCGTCCTCTCTCTCTCTGTTGGTCGCCGGTATGATGTCACGAAAGCCTTTGACCCCGGTATTTTGACCCGGGGTCAAAGGTTTTCGTGACATCATGCCGGCGACCAACAGAGAGAGAGGACGCCGCGAGCGGAGGCCTGCCATCGCTGGAGGTTTTAAGGGTCGATGTGGGTGAGTATGGTTCGAACTGGCGCAGGACTCGAGGCCGATGTAGGTGAGTATATGTTCTCCACACCCACCCTGCTTCCTCGGCCGGTATCCAAGCTTAAGGCAAGGCCCTGGTTTGGAGTGGGCCTGGAGGCCCAGCCGAGCCTGGGGACTCGCTTGAGCCTCCAGGCCCAGTCGAGTCCCTGGCTTGGCCCGGGCCTCTAGGCCCACGCCAATCCGGGGGCTTGCCTTAAGCTTGGATACCGGCCGTGGAAGCAGGGTGGGTGTGGAGAACATATACTCACCTACTTTAGCCCGGTGCTCCAGCGGTGGCTGTCGCAGGCTGCTCGGGCGGCCTCCAAACTTAGGCGAGCCCCCGGCTTGCCTTGGGCCTACAGGCCCAGCTGAGCCGGGGGCTCGCCTAAGCTAGAAGGGCAGCCGAGCAGCCTGCGACAGCCACCGCTGGAGCCCCGGGCCAAATGTAGGGGGATGTAGGCAACACATACTCACCGACATCGGCCCTTGGCTTCTCCAGCGATGTCCGTTCCGCTTGCAGAGTCCTCTCTTTCTCCGCTGCTTGCCGGCATGACGTCACGAAGCCCTTTGACCCTGGCATCTTGACCGGGGTCAAAGGCTTTTGTGACATCATACCGGCGACAAACGGAGAGAGAGAGGACGCTGCAAGCGGGACCGCCATCGCTGGAGTAGCTAAGGACCGATGTCGGTGAGTATGTGTATGTCAACACTCTTTCATTGTCCCGGAGCTGCAGCGGTGACCGGCCGGCCTCCAGGCTCAGGAGAGTCCCCGGCTCGGCTGGGCCCGTAGGCCCAAAGGCGAGCCGGGGACTCGCCTGAGCCTGGAGGCCGGCCTAGCAGCCTGCTCGGCCGGTCACCGCTGCAGCCCCGGGCCGATTTAGGGGAGTATGTTTGTTTTTTGAACCTCGGCCCGATCCTCCATGCGGGTACCGGCTGCCGGCGGCCTGCTCGGCGGGCCTCTAGGCTTAGGCGAGTCCCCGGCTCGGCTTGGGCCTGTAGGCCCAAACCGAGCCGGGGGCTCGCCTGAGCCTTGGGGCTCGCCGAGCAGACCGCCGGCAGCCGGTACCCGCTGGATGATCCGGGCCTATTTAGGGGAGTTTGTTTGTATTCTGAACTTCGGGCCCGATCCTCCAGCGGCTGCCGGCGGCCTGCTCGGCGGGCCTCTAGGCTTAGGTGAGTCCTCGGCTTGGGCCTGTAGGCCCAAACCGAGCCGGGGGCTCGCCTGAGCCTTGGGGCTCGCCGAGCAGACCGCCGGCAGCCGGTACCCGCTGGATGATCCGGGCCTATTTAGGGGAGGTTTTTTGTATTTTGAACTTCGGGCCCGATCCTCCAGCGGGTACCGGCGGCCTCTAGGCTTAGGCGAGTCCCCGGCTCGGCTTGGGCCTGTAGGCCCAAACCGAGCCGGGGGCTCGCCGAGCAGACCGCCGGCACCCGCTGGATGATCCGGGCCTATTTAGGGTGGTTTGTTTTGTATTTTGAATTTTGGGCCGATCCTCCAGCGGTGACCTTCTCCGGCTGCCGCTGGCTGCTCGGCGGGCCTCTAGGCTTAGGCGAGTCCCCGGCTCGGCTTGGGCCTGTAGGCCAAACCGAGCCGGGGGCTCGCCTGAGCCTGGAGTCCCGCCGGCAGCCGGAGGACGGTCACCGCTGGAGGATCGGGGCCTGCGCCGTGTAAACACACGGGTATATGCGCGAAGCTCGTGCCCATTTTTTTTTTTTTTTCACGCGGCCGGCATGCGCAGCTCCCTGTGTGTTCTAACGGCCGCTTTCAAATGTCCGTCGCGCATGCGCAGTAGGGTTTTGGCGACGGACAGTTTTTAGCTTATTCTTTTATAGTATAGATATTATATGATCGTATGAGAATATACAGGTTTATGTGAATAAATATATACACACACACATTATATATTATATTATATGCTCGTACGAGAATATACAGGTTTATGTGAATAAATATATACACACACACATTATATATTATATGCTCGTACGAGAATATACAGGTTTATGTGAATAAATATATACACACACATTATATATTATATTATATGCTCGTACGAGAATATACAGGTTTATGTGAATAAATATATACACCACATTATATATTATATTATATGCTCGTATGAGAATATACAGGTTTATGTGAATAAATATATATACACACATTATATATTATATTATATGCTCGTATGAGAATATACAGATTTATGTGAATAAATATATACACACACATTATATATTATATTATATGCTCGTAGAATATACAGGTTTATGTGAATAAATATATACACACACATTATATATTATATTATATGCTCGTATGAGAATATACAGGTTTATGTGAATAAATATATACACACACACATTATATATTATATTATATGCTCGTATGAGAATATACAGGTTTATGTGAATAAATATACACACACACATTATATATTATATTATATGCTCGTATGAGAATATACAGGTTTATGTGAATAAATATATACACACACACATTATATATTATATTATATGATCGTATGAGAATATACAGGTTTATGTGAATAAATATATACACACACTCAATATTTGCAGAAAATCGCTGCAGAATTTCCCTGTAATTGTTTTGTTAAGTCTGTGCTTTTAAGTAATAAAGGGATAAAATTCTTATGTTTCTGTGGTTTCAATCTCTGGAATAAATGCGCTGATTATTTGCTGGTTATATTTGTTTATTTATGGTTTCATAACAGAAAGAGATGAAACCAGTGAAAAGATAACCCCAGCCTCGGGGTTATGGGCAGAGGTCAGTGTGACCCCTTGATAAAGTCACGTTACGTAACACATTATTATCAGAAAGCTGTTTACAAGCTCATAGAAAGTAAAGGCGTATTATGGACACGAGGCTTCCGTGCGCTCTCGGAGAACTGACTGCCTGTATTTACTATTTTCACTTTATGGGGTAAGAAAAGAAAAGTATTGCAAGCTATGAAACAGACTGAAGGGGTTGTTCACTAAACTGTGATCAGTGGCGTAGCGTGGGTCGTCTGCGCCCGGGGCAAGGCAAGAATTGTGCACCCCCTCAACCTGTGGACACGGTAACACACCCTGATTCCCTTCTACAAGTAGAGTATTGACCCCCTTACCCCACAAGCACATGTATTGTATATTAACAAAATACTGATATAATAAAAACGAAACACACATACCCCCCACCCTACGCCACTGCTACCAGTCACTCTGTCCCAGTATACCCTAGCATAGTTCCAATCTCAGACTATACCCAGTCACTCTCTCCCAGTAACCTTACTTTCTCCCAGTACCCTAGTCACTCTCTCTCTAAGTATCCCCAGTCATTCTTAAATTTTTTTTAAGGTTGATATAGATCCCCATGAGATCTCACAGGCTCATTTCTGAATCTAGTGGCGCACTAGAGAATCCAGCCCAATGCCCCTGCTCCACCACTGGGTCTTGATGTGTTGGTGTTGGCACATGCTGGAATGAAGAGGTTAATTACTTGATATAAATTAACGCTGAAATATTTAAGTTATTTGAAAGCATTTTCCAATGTTTATGTATACACATGTAGTAGGGATGTGCGTTTCGGGTTTCGGAATTTCGGAATTTTCACGAAATTTCCCGATTCGTGTTTTCGGATGCGGCCGAATTTCCGAAAATTTTTAGATCCGAAAATGTCAGATCCGAAACGTTTTCCGAGCCGAAACTAAATATTTTCGGATTTTTCGAATGGACTTGAAATGTGTCAAACGAGGAGAACAGACGTTCCGAAAAAACTAAAATTTTCCGAAAAACGAAAATGTTCCGAAAAACGAAAATTTTCTAAAAAACGAAAATTTTCCGAAAAAACGAAAAGTCGATACAAAAAACGAGCAGGGACACGAAAAATACGAAAAATGGTCGATATTCCGAAAAATGTGCAATTCCGAAAAACGAAAATTTCCGAAATCACGAAAAGTCGATACAAAAACCGAGCACAGTGACACGAAAATACGAAAAATGGTCGATATTCCGAAAAAAAAATGTACCCGAAAAACGGGCCGAACCGAATCAAATCGAAACCAAAAATCGGTAGAAACGAGCCGAATCGAAAAGTTTAAAAATCCGAAAAATCAAACCGAATCGAACCGAAAAAAAAAATCGGTGCACAAGCCCAACATGTAGTATACAGCATTTAACATGCAGAGCACAATAGCAAGCTCATCCTCATTATTTATGGACTAGTACACATGTCTGTCATGTACAATACCAAAAAAATGACATTCAAAGGGCAACATGCCAAATAACCAATGGTGCTCTATATACAACACCTATGAGAAGTATAAATCCACATATACACACACACACACACACAACTTAAGATACAATTTTGCCACAAATACCATTAAAAACACAAATCTACATTACTCAATAATGCTTTACATGCCACATACAAAACAACTGCTCCAGTTATGACAAAAACACAATAGATTTTTTACATGTGCATTTCAGTATATATATAATATAATGTATATTCCAGAAAAGATGCAAGTAAAATGACAGCACAATAAATGCACCCAAAGTGCCAGGTAACATACCCCGCAGACACTCACCCAGAGCTATGCCCAGCACACCCTGCCTGGGTGAGCTCTGCTGGTCCAGCATCCAGTGCATCCCCCTGACCACTGTGTGTGCAGCCCTGAGTGGAGGGATGGGGAGGGAGAAGCAGGGGTAGCAGTAAGGGATGTACCTGCAGCAGCTCGACGGGAACTCGGCAGTCAGGAGACAAGGCGGGAGGGGGGTTGTTTCCTTCCATCCAAGGGGATGTACCTGATGGAGCTCAGTGGCTACTCGGCAGCTAGGAGGAATGGACCTGCCCAGACAGAGAGTGAGGGCTGTACCTACAAGCACTCGGCTGCTCGCACTGCAGCAGAGCTGGAGTCGTGTCTCCGGGGAGCAGCACGCACGGGGGTCTGAGCTCCGCATCCCATTCACAGCACTTTGCCTTATATGGAGAGGAGGCTCAGGACTCACAGTGATTGCGTGGCCCCCGTGCGTCTCGCTCCTCAGCCCACCGGGAACTGTCTGGCCGTGCAGCACTGGTCCGTCTGCCGTGTGGAACCTCCTGTTCTTTCCCGCTCACGTGACAAGCAGCGTGGCGCCAGCGCACTGCATCACCAGCGTCACATGACTGCACTCTTCCGGATTTGGTGGCGCGCCGGATCGATCAGCGGCTGTAAAATATTAGGGGCGCACAATTTCAAAAGAAATTTGCGCCCCCTAAGAATATCGCGCCTGGGGCCACCTCCCCGTTGGCACCCCCACGCTACACCACTGACTGTGATGTTCACTGTTGTTACTAATCACTGTAAAAATCACTGTTGCTGCAACAACTGCACTGAGCTTTGGTTATCTGTAGAAGGAAATTCAACACCGGCGGTAAAGCTTCTGCAAACAACATTTAACACCGGCAGCTGTGTTACTCTCATGTGAGGCTGCGTAACCTGTTGCTATTCTCCATTCATGTTATCAATCATTAATATACAGGACAAAAATCATTAGCAAAATTGTTGATAGGATACCAAGGATATAATCCGTAGTAAATCAGAACCACATTATCATGTGCTGGCGGGGGTAACCCAAGTAATATAAGTATTAAAGTGACAATCGTGCTCATCCATTAGCAAATCCAATATAATGAAACATAACTTTTATTACAAAGTGTAAAAACCCCAAAACCTGATAAAAGGCCACCTAACCGGTGGTGAATATACACACAAGATTGTTGGTAAGGTCCACTTGCTGGTCATACATCTATACCTGGTAGCAATATTCAATGCCAGGTCACTTCTCAATTCTGTTTTCTATCATCATAAAGTAAGAAACCAACCTTCGTGGGCTGGTGGATACAGGACAGCAAGAAGAAAATGGCATAATTAGTATTACATCCACATGCAAAGAGAAAAAGGAGCGCACCCAATTATAATCTCACATGCAGGAATAAATCAATGGGGCCCAGCTTCAATAGTCATACCCATTCATACCATAGATAAAGTAATAGTCACTATACGCGTTTCGCTTCCTCATAGCAGCGTCATCAGGAGTTGCGATATATTCTGTGTGTAGTAAAGCAGTGAATGGTAGTATAAACTCCTTGGGTCTATATACCTTCCCTAGTTAGGGGAATGAAACACATGATTTGTGATTGATAGGCCCCAACATTCCTATATACATAGCCAACTGGTAGTGTTTTCCAAATGTAATGTCATGCGTAAGGAGGGGAAAAGGAATTAATTGTCTACCAGTCTCCGTTGCATGCGTCGCATTGCCCCCGTGTTAGGTCTCAGTGCTGGAAGTTGCAATTTCGTGGCCATTTGGCTATTCAAAAAGCAGGCAGTTTGCCCAATTTTGTTGAATTGCCTGCAAGTACAGAGCCAGTTTGGCAGCAGTGAAATCCCCATAGAGAAGCAATGGTTAATCTATTCACAGACACCGAACAGCAGTGAAATGTCAGTGAAATGCCCTGCTGTTCAGTGGTTTCATTCAACCGGTTTAATCAGGCGAATCCCATAGGTTTCAATGTTAAAAGTATTCCCGTTTTTATTCAATATGTATTAAACCATTTAATCTTTTCATCTGCAGCAAAAAGTCAATTTTTTTTTTTTTAGGCATTTTTGGGATTTTGGAGGGAAAAAAAATTATTAGCATTTTTTAAAACTGGCGGGGTTTTTTCCTGTAACAGACCTTTTTATTATTATTCATAGGACCTTATATGTTATTTCCAGGCATTTTCATACAGTAGTTCGTTTAATATCTTTTAAAAGTTGCGGTTTGTTTTCTTTTTACCTATTCGGTGGCTTGTCGGCTTTTTCCGGCGGCAGGTCAGCGATCGATTTGGTGGTTTTGTGACGGATCATTGTTGCATTTGGCAGTTTTCAGATCGATTCGGCGGGTTTCCCGATCGGTTTTGCGGCGGTTTTTTGGATGCGGGCGGCGGCTGTTTAGCTGGACTTTGGAGACTCTGCGGTGAATGCTGAATTCACCGTAGGGTCGGCGAATCGGACTAGCCGAAGTGCGGGGAACGGGAGAGCACCAAAATGTAGGTGTATTCCAGATATTATCAGAGGACCTGGTAGATTCTTTCTATTTTTATCAATTTTGGGGAAAATAATAAAACATGTTTATTCATATATTCAATTCTTAAATATTCATATTCTTTTCTATTTAATACGTCCACATTTTTTCCGTTCTCACACAACTTCCAAAGATTCTTACATATATTGGTCCGTAGATAAAATAGCCACTCCCCCTCTTTTTATCATTATTTTGTTGTTTGTTTATCAATTCCTTCAATGCTACCCGTTTTCTCCTTGTCAATTTGTGGTCAAATGCTCTATCAGCTTTCTTTTCTAATTTACTTATCACATCCATTACTTACGGAGCCCCGCTGGTGTCAGGAAGAAAAAAAAATTAAAGTGTGGCCACAATTTATCAGGTTGTGGGGACAATCTGCTAAATCATTCTCACACTTTAATTTTTTTTTCATTAGGGTGTTACCTGATCCATGTGCATGCTAAAGAAACACAGCCTCCCCCCCCCAAGTCCTCCCATCTCAGGCAGAGCTGTAGCTGCTCACAGCAGTGATGTGCGGTGAGGTCAGTGGCTGGTGAGGCACTGGCTAGTATCAGAGCCAGATATACACAGGTTACGTAGGTTCAGGTTCAGTGCTCCCCAGGATCTGGCTGCTGTCAGTGCTCCCCAGGAACTGGCTGCTGTCAGTGCTGCCCAGGATCTGGCTGCTGTCAGTGCTGCCCAGGATCTGGCTGCTGCCAGTGATCCCCAGGATCTGACTGCTGTCAGTGCACCCCAGGAACTGGCTGCTCTCAGTGCTGCCCAGGATCTGACTGTTCAGTGCTCCCCAGGAACTGGCTGCTCTCAGTGCTCCCCAGAAACTGGCAGCTGTCAGTGCTCCCCAGGATCTGGCTGCTGTCAGTGCTCCCCAGGAACTGGCTGCTGTCAGTGCTCTACAGGAACTTGCTGCTGTCAGTGCTCCCCAGGAAATGGCTGCTGTCAGTGCTCCCCAGGAACTGGCTGCTCTCAGTGCACCCCAGGAACTGGCTGCTCTCAGTGCTTACCATTATCTGGCTACTTTCTCGGGGCTCCCCAGGATCTTGCTGCTGTCAGGGCTTCCCAGGATCTTGCTTCTCTCAGGGCTCTCCACGATTATGCTGCTGTCAGGGCTCCCCAGGATCTTGCTGCTCTCAGGTCTCCCCTGGATCTTTTGCTGCCCTCAGGGCTCCCCAGGATCTCTTTCTGCTCTCCAGGATGTGCCTCCAGGCACACAACACCGCAGCATGCCCCCATGACTGACAAGGACAGTCACATGACTGTCCTATGTCAATCAAAGCATTTGAGGCCTGTCTTCCATGGAGGCTTTTTTTGTAGTTCTTTCCCATTGGTCCAAGCAATTCAATTGCTCTCAGAGCCTCTCTGAGGCCCTGAAGAGTGTAGATTCAGGAAGTAGGCGGCGCCAGACTTCAATCTGAATCTTTTTGGCAGCTTGAGCTACGCGATTAGCATAGTGTTCAGCTACACAAATTGCGTAGGCTCAGAGCAGGCTGCTGCTGCTGTGTGATGATTCACACACACAGCAGCCGGCGAACTCAAGGAAAAAAATATAGCGAAGGAGCAGAGACGGTGAGTATGTGAACTTTTTTTACAAAATAAATATCAGCAGTCGGTTTTATTTTACAAATTTACAGTCCCCACTTAATGGAATTATAGCAGGTGAGGTCCTGCCTCACCTGCTGCCCCTGACTACACGTGTCTGGCTCACAATTCTCCCTGGCCATTTGCAGGTGAATGATAATATTCCTGAAACCCCCAGCCTTGGTGTGCTCATCTGGTGGCTCAACAGATTAATGTACCTTCTTAGCAAGCATGAGGTCCCAGGATTGATACCCAGCACGGCATTAGTAATTTTTTAGATATACTTCTCCCTGTGCCTTTATATATTTATAATGCTGCTATTATTAGAAGATTGTATTATAAATAATAGTAGCATTATAATAATATTATTGATTATTAAGTAAATAAAACAGTTTTATTTAATTGACAATCATAATATTATTATAATGCTACTATTATGTATAATACAATCTTGTAGTAATAGCAGCATTATAAATATATAAAGGCACAGGGAGAAGTATATTATTATTTTTTTACTAAGGCTATGCTGGGTATCGATCCTGGGACCAGTACAGTGAATTCACTATTTAGTGAATGTTCACAGTGTTTTGCTGAAAATGGAGTCACCGAAGCAGTTACTGGACGTCCGCGAAAACCACCAAATTGTGCCAATAACTGCTGAACCGCATGGAATTGGCAATGTCAATGACATTAAATACTGGCAAATTGACAGCAAATACAGTGCAATTCGCTGCAGTTCGTCAACGTTCGGCGGCAGAAATTGTCCCATATAGTATAAACCGTTTTTTCTTTTCATTTTTTTGCAAAAACCTTTTTGGTTTTTTTAGACAACATTTTCGATATTCTTATTTTTTTAAAAGACTTTACTTTGATCAATGGGCTACGTGTTTGGCTTCCGTAACTGAACTCTTCCATTCCACACTGATGCCACAGTGGCTGGCTGTTGAAGCAGCATTTATGAAGGGACATGCACTACGAGACTTATTATGGATTCCCCCGGGAAATAGACCCCAACTACCAAACTCTCTAGCCTCCACAGTATATCACTTAAGAGGCTGGGATCGCCATTTCTCACTTCTCACAACTCATAATCCATTATCCATGGTGTATGGGATTTTATATCCAAAATCATAAGTAATTGAGCTCTTCAATTCATTGCTTGCTTCTCCCCCAATTGTCCTCAGGCCATGTGTCCCAACCCCCCCTTTTGCCTGTTAAATCCTGCTCTACTGTATGGGAGACCCCACCCGGCAATACCCTGAGGCAAATTCCTTATAACCTGTTTCTCTGTGACATTGTGTACACGTGGCAGTCTCTGATTGGTTATCACATCAGCTACTCCATTTTTGTATGTAAGGCATACATACTCCTGACTGTTGATGAATACAATTTCAGTTTGAAGGACATGGCAAGTTGTGTCTGTGTCTCATTTTGCACAAGCGCGCGCTCATCATTGCCTGGGTACAGCAAATCCTGACAGGTAACGCAGATGGGGGGGACATGCAGAGAATGGAGATGTCAAAGGAGAGCCGTTCAGACCTAACAGAATGGTGTCAGAAGTGGGATTACATGCTCAGGTAAGTATTCTATTACTTGGGTATTGTGATCCTGAACTCTATGCCTCCAAAAAAAAAACTCTCTCTGTTGCCTCTAATTTCTCTGTCATCTAGTCTCTATCATGGAAAGTGCCTTCTATGTGGTATATTGGATCATGTGATGTATTGGATCAAGTGGAGTATTGGATCAGGGCTTAAATTTGCTTTGAAGTTTAAAAGACAGTTTTTTCTTATGGTAATAAGTGAATGATAGTCTCCTGTCTCTGCCTACCTCAGTGATATTACAGTTTGAAATGTGTGAATATCTTAGCATCCTCAGAAAAGTTATTAGTAGGGTGACTATTCTCATACCCAAATCTTAAGTAAGTCTGTATTTTGTATTCTGTGTATACAACGCTCTGTATAAGATGCTCTCTGTATAAGATACTCTCTGTACAAGGAGCTCAGCACATTTCCAGCAATATGACCTGCTTTTCTTATTGCTCTCTCAGTTCTGCATGCTTTGCTCTCTGCATACTCTATATTGCGTCTACACAGTCTCTGTCCTGTATAACAGTCTCCACTCTCTGTATTATAGAAACATAGAAACATAGAAACATAGAAAAATGTCGGCAGATAAGAACCTTTCGGCCCATCTAGTCTGCCCAATTACATGGATACTTTACCTGGATTTATCTTTTGTTTAGGATAGCCTTATGCCTATCCCATGCTTGCTTAAATTCAATTACTGTTTTGGCCTCTACCACTTCTACTGGAAGACTGTTCCATGTATCCACCACCCTCTCAGTAAAATAATGCTTCCTGATGTTACTTTTAACCTTTGCCCCTCTAATCTAAGACTATGTCCTCTTGTTTTGCTATTTTGTTTCCTTTTAAATATACTCCCTTCCTCTACCTTGTGGATTCCCTTTACGTATTTAAATGTTTCTATCATATCCCTCTGTCTCGTCTTTTCCAAGCTGTACATGTTAATCATTAAGCCTTTCCTGGTAACTTTTCTCCTTCAAGCCGTACACCATTTTAGTAGCCCTTCTCTGAACTCTCTCTAAGAGGTCTATATCCTTCTGGAGATACGGTCTCCAGTACTGCACACAGTACTCCAAGTGAGGTCTCACCAGTGCTCGTACAGTGGCATAGCACTTCCCTTTTCTACTGCTAATACATCATATGTAGAATCATCTAGTCTGCCCAATTACGATACTTTCTGATTTATCTTGTTTAGCTAGCTATTATCCTGCTGCTTAAATTCTACTGTTTTCTACCACTCTACTGAACTGTTATGTATACCCTCTCAGTAATGCTTCCTGATGTTACTTTTAAACCTTGCCCTCTAATCTAAGACTATGCTGTTGCTACAATATACTCCCTTCTCTCTTGTGATTCCCTACGTATGTTTCTCATATCTGTCTCGTCTTTCCAAGCTGTACATGTTAGATCATTAAGCCTTTCCTGGTAACTTTTCTCCTTCAAGCCGTACACCATTTTAGTAGCCCTTCTCTGAACTCTCTCTAAGAGGTCTATATCCTTCTGGAGATACGGTCTCCAGTACTGCACACAGTACTCCAAGTGAGGTCTCACCAGTGCTCTGTACAGTGGCATGAGCACTTCCCTTTTCCTACTGCTAATACCTCTCCCTACACAACCAAGCATTCTGCTAGCATTTCCTGCTGCTCTATTACATTGACTACTTACCCTTAGATCCTCTGAAATAATGACCCCTAAATCCCTTTCCTCAGATGTTGAGGTTAGGACTGTATCAAATATTCTATATTCAGCCCTTGGGTTTTTACGTCCCAGGTGCATTATCTTGCACTTATCCACATTAAAACTCAATTGCCACAACTCCGACCATTTTTTTAGTTTACCTAAATCATTTGTCATTTGGCTGATCCCTCCAGGAACGTCAACCCTGTTGCAAATCTTTGTGTCATCAGCAAAAAGACATACTTTTCCATTAATACCTTCTGCAATATCACTAATAAAAATATTAAAGAGAATGGGTCCAAGTACTGACCCCTGAGGTACCCCACTGGTAACAAGACCTTGTGCCGAATAAACTCCATTTACCACAACCCTCTGTTGTCTGTCACTCAGCCACTGCCTAATCCAGTCAACAATATTGGAATCTAAACTCAAAGATTGCAATTTATTGATAAGCCTTCTATGCGGAACAGTATCAAAAGCCTTACTGAAATCTAAATAAGCAATGTCTACTGCACCACCTGTGTCTATTATTTTTGTTACCCAATCAAAAAAATCAATAAGATTAGTTTGGCATGATCTCCCTGAGGTAAACCCATGTTGTTTCTGATCCTGTAATCTATGTGTTTTTAGATGTTCAACAATCCTTTCCTTTAACATGGTTTCCATTAATTTCCCCACTACTGACGTAAGACTAACTGGCCTATAGTTCCCCGATTCCTCCCTACTACCCTTCTTGTAAATGGGCACAACATTTGCTAATTTCCAGTCTTCTGGGACGACTCCCGTTAACAAGGATTGGTTAAATAAATCTGTTAACGGTTTTGCTATTACATCACTGAGCTCTTTTAATAATTTAGGGTGGATCCCATCAGGCCCCATTGACTTATTTGTCTTTACTTTAGACAGCTGCTGTAGAACCTCCTCCTCTGTAAACTGATATGTAAATGTCTCTTTAGTGTTCTCTCCTAACTGAGGTCCCTTTCCTTCCTTTTCTTCTGCAAAGACTGAACAAAAATATTCATTGAGGCAGTCAGCGAGACTTTTATCCTCTTCTACATACCTTCCTTCCTTTGTTTTTAATCGAACTAATCCTTGTTTTACTTTTCTTTTCTCGTTTATGTATCTAAAAAATGTTTTGTCCCCCTTTTTTACTGACTGAGCTATTTTCTCTTCTGCATGTGCTTTGGAAGCTCTTATAAATTGCTTTGCCTCTTTCTGCCTAATCTTATAGGTTTGCCTATCTTCTTCACTCTGAGTTGTTTTATAATTATTGAATGCTGTCTTTTTGTTCTTCACTATTTTGGCCACTTCTGCAGAGTACCACAGTGGTTTCTTCCCTTTTTTGTTTTTGCTAACAAGCCGAATGCAATTTCCTGTGGCCTTCAATAATGCTTCCTTTAAATAATCCCATTTCTCCTGGGCTCCCTTTAAACTCCTCCAGTCTGATAATGACTCCTTCACACAAAATCTCATTTTAGAAAAATCAGTTTTTTTAAAGTCTAAAACTTTCGTTCTTGTGTGGTGCGGCTCCATCCCTGTTGTTATATTAAACCATACTGACTGGTGATCACTAGATCCCAAATTTTCACCTACAACAACGTCCGATACCAAACCTCCATTTGTGAGTATTAAATCCAATATGGCCTCTTTACGGGTCGGCTCCTCAACTACTTGTGTTAGAGATAATCCCAGTAGGGAGTTTAGAATATTTGTACTCCTGGTGCACCCAGCTGTTTTGGTTTTCCAGTTCACATCAGGAAGATTAAAGTCCCCCATGATAATAACTTCCCCCTTCATTGCCATTTTGGCTATTTCCTCAACCAGCAGATTATCTAGTTCTTCTGCTTGTCCAGGGGGTCTATAGATCACACCTACATGAGCTACTGTATGATTGCCAAATGTTAGCGTAACCCAAACTGACTCTATGTTCACCTCGCTCACTTTTATTTGGTTCGTTTTTATGTTGTGTTTTTCACATACAGGGCCACTCCTCCTCCTTTCCTACCTTCTCTGTCTTTTCTATATAAAGAGTACCCCGGTATTGTTATGTCCCAGTTATTTTTCTCACTGAACCATGTCTCAGTAACCGCCACTAAATCTACTTTTTCAGCTGCCATCATTGCCTCTAGTTCATTGATTTTATTGACTAAACTGCGAGCATTTGTAGACACGACTCTGAGCTTGTCATTTTTTACCTCGCATGTTGCTTGCACCCTCCGATTTAGTTTTGGGGGACAATCGGGCAGATTGTTTTTTACCCTTTTTTTGTCCCCCCTCCTAGTTTAAATATTTCTTTGCGAAACCTTTGAACTTCTCACTGAGAACATATGTTCCCCTATGAGTAAGATGCAAACCATCTTTTTTATACAGTTCCTTTCTGCTCCAATTAGAGCTATCATGGGACACAAAGCCAAATCCTTGCTCCCGACACCATTCCCGAAGCCACAAATTGAATTCCCTATTGCACATCTGCCTATCTTGAATGTTATGCACAGGCAAAACTTCAGAGAATGACACAGTGGACGCAATCTGCTGTATTTCACCTCCAAGAACACAAAAATCTTCCTTAATCTCAGAAACCTCATTGCTAGCCAAGTCATTTGTCCCTAGATGGACTAGAACGTCCACTTCCCCTTGTTGCTTTGCTTGTTTGACAATATTGAGAATACGTCTCTTGTCTCTACGAGCAGTAGCCCCAGGAAGACATCTCACCAAACCACTACTCTCCAGCGCAACACCTCTTATGATAGAATCACCCAGCAACAATTGCCTTCTATCAAGTCCCACCTTTTCATTTTTGTCCTTGGTTGCAGTGCTGCATACCTTAGGCATAGTGGATGGTGGTTCCTCAACTATGGTGTCTAAGCCTACATCCGTCTTATCACTACACTCTGAAAGTGCCTCAAAAGAATTAAGAAGAGCCACAGATTGTGGGACATGCCTTCTCTCCACAACTCTAAGTCTACCAGATCCTACAGTAGTCCATCTGCCGCTCCTAGGAGGCCTCTGTGGCAGTGGTTTAGTAACAGTCATAGCCTGAGTTTCTCTAACAGATAATTTACAAATCTCAGACTTCAAACAGGCAATTTCCTGCTGCAATAAAGAGAGCTGCCTACATATCAGGCACACTCCAAACCTCCAAAAATTGGATCTAAAAACAAATGCATGACAGCTCTTACACTGGACCAAGCCTGCCATTATAAAAGAATGGATTTAAACCAACAAATCTTACCTTTTTGTAGGTTTTCTACCTCCTGTCTAACCTCAGACTACCTCCAGAGTATCTCCAGAAGATCTCCTGTAAGTGCTCACTTTGAAGACTTCACTTAGAAGGCTTCCCAAGCTCAATTAGACAAGCTAATATTCCACAATCTTTATATAGCCACCTAAGAACACCTCCCCCAGCAAATAGTGGACAAGCTAAACCTGAAGCAAATACCACTCAATTGATTCCAATTGTATGCTAATCAGTATGAAAATGAGTCACCAGCCTAACCTAATTTACTCACCAGACCTAACTTGAAACCTTAAGATGAATAGAAAAGATCTGTTTGAAACAAAAATCTAAATCACTCACCAGAAGATCTCCTGTAAGTGCTCACTTTGAAGACTTCACTTAGAAGGCTTCCCAAGCTCAATTAGACAAGCTAATATTCCACAATCTTTATATAGCCACCTAAGAACACCTCCCCCAGCAAATAGTGGACAAGCTAAACCTGAAGCAAATACCACTCAATTGATTCCAATTGTATGCTAATCAGTATGAAAATGAGTCACCAGCCTAACCTAATTTACTCACCAGACCTAACTTGAAACCTTAAGATGAATAGAAAAGATCTGTTTGAAACAAAAATCTAAATCACTCACCAGAAGATCTCCTGTAAGTGCTCACTTTGAAGACTTCACTTAGAAGGCTTCCCAAGCTCAATTAGACAAGCTAATATTCCACAATCTTTATATAGCCACCTAAGAACACCTCCCCCAGCAAATAGTGGACAAGCTAAACCTGAAGCAAATACCACTCAATTGATTCCAATTGTATGCTAATCAGTATGAAAATGAGTCACCAGCCTAACCTAATTTACTCAC
Organism: Leptobrachium leishanense; assembly: GCA_009667805.1. Taxonomy (NCBI): domain Eukaryota; kingdom Metazoa; phylum Chordata; class Amphibia; order Anura; family Megophryidae; genus Leptobrachium; species Leptobrachium leishanense. The sequence continues at coordinate 61,287,012 of CM019066.1, read as the reverse complement.
CAGACCTAACTTGAAACCTTAAGATGAATAGAAAAGATCTGTTTGAAACAAAAATCTAAATCACTCACCAGAAGATCTCCTGTAAGTGCTCACTTTGAAGACTTCACTTAGAAGGCTTCCCAAGCTCAATTAGACAAGCTAATATTCCACAATCTTTATATAGCCACCTAAGAACACCTCCCCCAGCAAATAGTGGACAAGCTAAACCTGAGCAAATACCACTCAATTGATTCCAATGTATGCTAATCAGTATGAAAATGAGTCACCAGCCTAACCTAATTTACTCACCAGACCTAACTTGAAACCTTAAGATGAATAGAAAAGATCTGTTTGAAACAAAAATCTAAATCACTCACCAGAAGATCTCCTGTAAGTGCTCACTTTGAAGACTTCACTTAGAAGGCTTCCCAAGCTCAATTAGACAAGCTAATATTCCACAATCTTTATATAGCCACCTAAGAACACCTCCCCCAGCAAATAGTGGACAAGCTAAACCGAAGCAAATACCACTCAATTGATTCCAATTGTATGCTAATCAGTATGAAAATGAGTCACCAGCCTAACCTAATTTACTCACCAGAACCTAACTTGAAACCTTAAGATGAAAGAAAAGATCTGTTTGAAACAAAAATCTAAATCACTCACCAGAAGATCTCCTGTAAGTGCTCACTTTGAAGACTTCACTTAGAAGGCTTCCCAAGCTCAATTAGACAAGCTAATATTCCACAATCTTTATATAGCCACCTAAGAACACCTCCCCCAGCAAATAGTGACAAGCTAAACCTGAAGCAAATACCACTCAATTGATTCCAATTGTATGCTAATCAGTATGAAAATGAGTCACCAGCCTAACCTAATTTACTCACCAGACCTAACTTGAAACCTTAAGATGAATAGAAAAGATCTGTTTGAAACAAAAATCTAAATCACTCACCAGAAGATCTCCTGTAAGTGCTCACTTTGAAGACTTCACTTAGAAGGCTTCCCAATCTCAATTAGACAAGCTAATATTCCACAATCTTTATATAGCCACCTAAGAACACCTCCCCCAGCAAATAGTGGACAAGCTAAACCTGAAGCAAATACCACTCAATTGATTCCAATTGTATGCTAATCAGTATGAAAATGAGTCACCAGCCTAACCTAATTTACTCACCAGACCTAACTTGAAACCTTAAGATGAATAGAAAAGATCTGTTTGAAACAAAAATCTAAATCACTCACCAGAAGATCTCCTGTAAGTGCTCACTTTGAAGACTTCACTTAGAAGGCTTCCCAAGCTAATACCTCTCCCTACACAACCAAGCATTCTGCTAGCATTTCCTGCTGCTCTATTACATTGACTACTTACCCTTAGATCCTCTGAAATAATGACCCCTAAATCCCTTTCCTCAGATGTTGAGGTTAGGACTGTATCAAATATTCTATATTCAGCCCTTGGGTTTTTACGTCCCAGGTGCATTATCTTGCACTTATCCACATTAAAACTCAATTGCCACAACTCCGACCATTTTTTTAGTTTACCTAAATCATTTGTCATTTGGCTGATCCCTCCAGGAACGTCAACACTGTTGCAAATCTTTGTGTCATCAGCAAAAAGACATACTTTTCCATTAATACCTTCTGCAATATCACTAATAAAAATATTAAAGAGAATGGGTCCAAGTACTGACCCCTGAGGTACCCCACTGGTAACAAGACCTTGTGCCGAATAAACTCCATTTACCACAACCCTCTGTTGTCTGTCACTCAGCCACTGCCTAATCCAGTCAACAATATTGGAATCTAAACTCAAAGATTGCAATTTATTGATAAGCCTTCTATGCGGAACAGTATCAAAAGCCTTACTGAAATCTAAATAAGCAATGTCTACTGCACCACCTGTGTCTATTATTTTTGTTACCCAAAAAAAATCAATAAGATTAGTTTGGCATGATCTCCCTGAGGTAAACCCATGTTGTTTCTGATCCTGTAATCTATGTGTTTTTAGATGTTCAACAATCCTTTCCTTTAACATGGTTTCCATTAATTTCCCCACTACTGACGTAAGACTAACTGGCCTATAGTTCCCCGATTCCTCCCTACTACCCTTCTTGTAAATGGGCACAACATTTGCTAATTTCCAGTCTTCTGGGACGACTCCCATTAACAAGGATTGGTTAAATAAATCTGTTAACGGTTTTGCTATTACATCACTGAGCTCTTTTAATAATTTAGGGTGGATCCCATCAGGCCCCATTGACTTATTTGTCTTTACTTTAGACAGCTGCTGTAGAACCTCCTCCTCTGTAAACTGATATGTAAATGTCTCTTTAGTGTTCTCTCCTAACTGAGGTCCCTTTCCTTCCTTTTCTTCTGCAAAGACTGAACAAAAATATTCATTGAGGCAGTCAGCGAGACTTTCCTCTTCTACATACCTTCCTTCCTTTGTTTTTAATCTAACTAATCCTTGTTTTACTTTTCTTTTCTCGTTTATGTATCTAAAAAATGTTTTGTCCCCTTTTTTACTGACTGAGCTATTTTCTCTTCTGCATGTGCTTTGGAAGCTCTTATAAATTGCTTTGCCTCTTTCTGCCTAATCTTATAGGTTTGCCTATCTTCTTCACTCTGAGTTGTTTTATAATTATTGAATGCGGTCTTTTGTTTTTCACTATTATGTGCTTTATCAAAGTTTGAGACAAAAGCTGAGAGGTATTACTGTAAACCTGTGCTGTGCATCTGTAAAGATAAACATCAGGGATATATAAAAGGATTGCTGTGCTTTAAACAAAGTAAAAAAGATATACTCTGGGTCAGCTTATATGTGTCACAGGGAGAATTAAATGAAAGCTATACATTGCATATACTTACACGGTTTATGGCTTTTTTTTCTTTTATTGCATAACTAGGTGTAAAGCCTGCCCAGAGGGCAGTCTATTGATAAGTGTGGTGCGTTGTGCTTGGTTCTGTGCTCGGTGCCGTTTATTGTGCTGTGTTTGGCTGTGCTCGGCTCTGTGCCGTTTTATTCTGTTGTGCTCGGCTCTGTGCCGTCTATTGTACTGTGCTCGGCTCTGTGGCGTTTTTATTGTGCTCGGCTCTGTGGCGTTTATTCTGTTTTGCTCGGCTCTGTGCTGGGCTCTGCACATCGGCTCTGTGCTCTGCTCCGTGCCGTATATTGTGCTCTGCTTTTATTGTGCTCTGCGCCGTTTATTGTGTTGTGCTTGGTTCTGTGCTCGGCGCCGTTTATTGTGTTGTGCTTGGTTCTGTGCTTGGCACCGTTTATTGTGCTGTGATTGGCTGTGCCGTATATTGTGCTGTGCTCTGTGCCGTATATTGTGCTGTGCTCTGTGCCGAATATTGTGCTCGGCTCTGTGCCGTTTATTGTGCTCGGCTCTGTGGCGTTTATTGTGCTCGGCTCTGTGGCGTTTATTGTGCCGGCTCTGTGGCGTTTATTGTGCCCGGCTCTGTGGCGTTTATTGTGCCCGGCTCTGTGGCGTTTATTGTGCTCGGCTCTGTGGTGTTTATTCTGTTGTGCTCGGCTCTGTGACGTTTATTCTGTTGTGCTTGGCTCTGTGACGTTTATTCTGTTGTGCTCGGCTCTGTGACGTTTATTCTGTTGTGCTCGGCTCTGTGCAGTCTATTGTGCCGTGCTCGGCTCTGTGGCGTTTATTGTGCTCGGCTCTGTGCCATCTATTGTGCTCTGCTTGGCGCTCTGCTCTGTGCTCTGCTCAGCGCTGGGCTCAGGTACTGGGCTCAGGCGCTGGGCTCAGGCACTGGGCTCAGGCGCTGGGCTCTGGCGCTGGGGTCTGCGCTCAGGCGCTGGGCTCAGGCGCTGGGCTCTGCGCTCAGGCGCTGGGCTCTGCGCTCGGCTCTGCGCTCAGGCGCTGGGCTCTGCGCTCAGGCGCTGGGCTCTGCGCTCAGGCGCTGGGCTCTGCGCTCAGGCGCTGGGCTCAGGCGCTGGGCTCAGGCGCTAGGCTCGGTGCTGGGCTCAGGCGCTCAGGCGCTGGGCTCGGTGCTGGGCTCAGGCGCTGGGCTCAGGCACTCAGGCGCTGGGCTCGGTGCTGTTTTTGCGCCCTTCCAACATTGGTGGTCCTGCGGCGGGAGGCGCGTGGCAACCTCCGTAACAGGCTGTTGGGGTTTGGATGCGCGCGCAGCCGGGTGCGCGCGCGCCACCTGCCGCAGCACGCCCAAAGCGTCCAATGGAGCAAACCTCCGTAGGAGCAGCAAACCTCCGTAGGACGCTTTGGGCGTGCTGCGGCGGGTGGCGCGCGCGCACCCGGCTGCGCGCGCATCCCAACCGCCACAGCACCCCGTGGGCTGCGCGCATGCGCAGTTCGTATATATATACACACACACACACACACACTGTAACCCCATGTGGATATATATACACACACATACACATATATGGTTGTTACAGTGTGTGTGTGTATGGCTGGCATCCAGGCTCAGGCGAGCCCCCGGCTCGGCTGGGCCTCTAGGCCCAGGCCAAGCCGGGGGCTCGCCTTAGCCTGGATGCCGGCCAAGCAAGTAGCTCGGCCGGCATCCAAGTTTGGGCGAGCCCCCGGCTTGGCTGGGGCCTAGAGGCCCAGCCGAGCCGTGGACTCGCCTGAGCCTGGAGGACGCCCGAGCAGGCAATTCGGCTGGCCTCCATGCTTAGGTGAGTCCCCGGCTCGGCTGGGCCTCTAGGCCCAGGCCAAGCCGGGGGCTCGCCTAAGCTTGGATACCGGCCGAGCAAGCAGGGTGGGTGTGGAGAGCACATACTCACCTACATCGGCCCTCCAGCGATGGCAGTAACGCTTCCAGTGTCCTCTCTCTGTTGGTCGCCGGTATGATGTCACGAAAGCCTTTGACCCCCGGGGTCAAAGGCTTTCGTGACATCATACCGGCGACCAACGGAGAGAGGACACTGGAAGCGGGACTGCCATCGCTGGAGGGCCGATGTAGGTGAGTATGTGTAGGCAACATCCCCCTACATTGGCCCGGAGCTCCAGCGGTGGCTGTCGCAGGCTGCTCGGCCGGCCTCCAGGCTTAGGCGAGCCCCCGGCTCGGCTGGGCCTGTAGGCCCAAGCCAAGCCGGGGGCTCGCCTGAGCCTGGAGGCCGGCCGAGCAGCCTGCGACAGCCGGAGGACAGTCACCGCTGGAGCTCAGGGCTAATGTAGGTGAGTATGTGCTCTCCACACCCACCCTGCTTGCTCGGCCGGTATCCAAGCTTAGGCGAGCCCCCGGCTTGGGCCTAGAGGCCCAGCAGAGCTGGGGACTCGCCTGAGCCTGGAGGACGCCCGAGCAGGCAACTTGGCCGGCCTCCATGCTTATTTGAGTCCCCGGCTCGGCTGGGCCTCTAGGCCCAAGCCAAGCCGGGGGCTCGCCTGAGCCTGGATGCCGACCAAGCAAGCAGGGTGTGTGTGTGTAGAGCACATACTCACCTACATCGGCCTCGAGTCCTCCACCGGTTCCACACATACTCACCTACATCGGCCCTTTGCTCCTCCAGCGATGGCAGTCCCGCTTCCAGTGTCCTCTCTCTGTTGGTCGCCGGTATGACATCACAAAACCTTTGACCCAGGGTCAAAGGCTTTCGTGACGTCATACCGACGACCAACGG
>CM019066.1:61126494-61281328 GCA_009667805.1 Leptobrachium leishanense | reverse complement strand
CCAGGGTTCTACGGGCTTGGGGACGGGGTTAGAAAGTTCATCGCACTTCATACAGAGCGCCGCCATGCGCAACTCGTGCTGACGGTCCCTCTCCTCAGCCCTTGGAGGTCCACCATTAGCCGGCTCACCATGTCCTCGGAGGGGGTGAGGCCGAATCCCATGATCAACGACCGAGCGCTCTGCCGAAGGTGCTCGTTAGGGTCCTGAGTCAGAGTTGGGGGGCTCACCCTTTGCTGGTCCATCCTGGTCAGCTCCTTCACTAGGGTTTTCTTCTTTTTGTTGCGGAGTCCCTCCCCGATTCTCCAACATGCCCCGCAGGACGTCCCGCTGGTAAACGCTGTACCCGGCCATGGTAAGGGTCTTCTTGGGGGTTGCAGAGAGCTATCCCACCGCTTGCCACCAGTGTGAAGGAACCGTTCCCTTCCGACGGTCCTGGCTCTCCAGACACCCCTTCGTTGCGGTCAGCCCGGCTACTGGGAGCGCTGTCCTCAGCGCCTCGAACAGCTTGACCGGCCTGCTTCTGTTCCTCTGCCCTGGAGCCGTTAGGAATCTCCAGAAGGCCGCTCTGTGCCTTCTGAGGGTGATAGTGGTAGTGTAGCGTCGCTGAATGAAACACCAAACGCGGTTGTATGTTCCAACAGGATCCTCTCTTCAGCTTGAGAGTTCTCTGACTTCTTTTAATGAACAACGCCACTATTTATGCTGAAGTACAACAGTCATAATTTGCATACCCATACTAATTACTAGCATACCCATACTAATTAGATTATGTCAGTTATTTACAATAAACATTCTTCACATTCTCTTAGCCTTCAACTCACACACAACGTTGTGTATATCCATTGTTCTAACACATCAGATTAAACACACACTATCAGAGATCCCTTGAATTAAACATGCAGCTAGATAATGGGGAAAACCCTGATGCATAATTTACACAGCAGCAAAGCTTGTTTACTGTATACACAAAAACACATTTACCTACAGGAATATAGTATTTTAAAACCAAAGCTATGTCATTTAACACTAAACTAAATTAACACTAAAACCAAACGATGTAAAATATATTTAAATCACACGATATAAATGAACATAAAGTCTCTTGGGGTTTGAAGCGTGGAGCGTTACATCAACTCCATGACATATGTCCCTATGGTGCAACGGCACTGAAGAGTCCACAGTAACCCCAGCGTCATTAAAGCTGTCCCTGGCTGAGGGTCCTGGGGTTTGTGGCCGAGCCTCTTGGGGCATCCCGTGACACACGGAGCGCCGCCCTCCGCAATCGCGCTGACGGTCCTTCTCCTCATCCGCTTTGAGGTCCATCATTAGTCGGCTCACCGTTCCTCGGAGGGGTGAGGCCGAATCCTTCGAACATGGCCCGAGCTCTCTGAAGGTGCTCATTAGGGTCCTGAGTCAGGGTTGGGGTGCTCACCATTTGCCGGTCCATCCTGGTCAGCTCCTTCACTAGGGTTTTCTTATTTTTGTTGCCGGGAGTTCCTCCCCGATTCTCCAACATGCCCCGCAGGACGTCCCGTCTGTAGGCACTGTACCCAGCCATGGTGGGGTCTTCTAGGGGGTGCAGAGAGCTGATCCCACCGCTGCCACCAGTGTGGCGGAATGGGTATCCGCCTGCGGTCCTGCTCTATCTGACCCCCTCTTTGGTGTTGCCAAGCGCAACTACCGAGTGGCACGGCACCCGGCGTCTCGAGCGGCTTGGGTAGAAGACCACGTGGCGGTGGAGATCTGGAGAGTATATGGGGCACCCACGGTGGAAATCCGCCCGACTACCGAGTGGCACGGCACTCGGCATCTCGAGCAGCGGATCTACTGACCTTTGGAAGGCTGGAGACGGTCTGCGTGGCGAACCGCGGTTCGGTAGAGTCTCCTTGAAGATGCGGGCACGGCGCTGAGTCGAGGTCCCGATTCGGGGTGGTTGCGGTATCCCGAGGTACCGAATCCAAGGTGGCGCAACGGCGCGGCGAATCGATGTTCTGCTGCGGAGTTAGAGTGACCCGTTCCTGGGCAATGGTGATATATAGCCGGCGTGAAATGACAACACCAGACGAAGCTGCATGTATCAAACACTCAGATGAACTGACTTTTAATGAACAACGCCACTATTTATGCTGAAGTACAACAGTCCTAATTTGCATACCCATACTAATTAGTAGCATACCCATACTAATTAGTTATGTCAGTTATTTACAATCAACATTCTTCACATTCTCTTAGCCTTCAGCCCACACAACGTTTGTACATCCATTGTTCCAGCACATCAGATTAAACACACACTATCAGAGATCCCTTAAATTAAACATGTACCTAGATAATGGGGAAAATCCCTGACGCATAAATTACACAGCAGCAAAACTTGTTTACTAGCTACAGAAACACACATTTACCTACAGGAATATAAGCATGTTTTAAAACCAAAGCTATGTCATTTCACTAAACTAAATTAAACTAAAACCAAACGATGTAAAGTATATTTAAAATCACACGATATAAATGACCATAAAGTCCTTTGAGGTTTGAAGCATGGAGCGTTACCTCAGCTCCATGACATAGGTCCTTTTAAAAAATGTCTGGGGTTTGAGTCCTGGGCTCGCTGCGCCGAGCCTCTGGGTCATTCCGTGACAATATCTGTGTGATTGTGTCAGGGAGGGGTCGGGTAATATCTGATTTGTGTCGGGGAGGGGTCGGGTTATATCTGTGTGATTTGTGTCAGGGAGGGGCGGGTTATATCTGTGATTTGTGTCGGGGAGGGGTCGGGTTATAGAAACATAGAAATAGAAAAATGTCGGCAGATAAGAACCTTTCGGCCCATCTAGTCTGCCCAATTACATGGATACTTGACCTGGATTTATCTTTTGTTTAGGATGGCCTTATGCCTATCCCATGCTTGCTTAAATTCAATTACTGTTTTGGCCTCTACCACTTCTACTGGAAGACTGTTCCATGTATCCACCACCTCTCAGTAAATAATGCTTCCTGATGTTACTTTTAAACTTTGCCCCTCTAATCTAAGACTATGTCTCTTGTTTTGCTATTTTGTTTCCTTTTAAATATACTCCCTTCCTCTACCTTGTGGATTCCCTTTACGTATTTAAATGTTTCTATCATATCTCCTCTGTCTCGTCTTTTTCCAAGCTGTACATGTTAAGATCATTAAGCCTTTCTTGTAACTTTTCTCCTTCAAGCCGTACACCATTTTAGTAGCCCTTCTCTGAACTCTCTCTAAGGTGTCTATATCCTTCTGGAGATACGGTCTCCAGTACTGCACACAGTACTCCAAGTGAGGTCTCACCAGTGCTCTGTACAGTGGCATGAGCACTTCCCTTTTCCTACTGCTAATACCTCTCCCTACACAACCAAGCATTCTGCCAGCATTTCCTGCTGCTCTATTACATTGACTACTTACCCTTAGATCCTCTGAAATAATAACCCCTAAATCCTTTCCTCAGATGTTGAGGTTAGGACTGTATCAAATATTCTATATTCAGCCCTTGGTTTTTACGTCCCAGGTGCATTATCTTGCACTTATCCACATTAAAACTCAATTGCCACAGCTCCCACCATTTTTTTTAGCTTACCTAAATCATTTGTCATTTGGCTGATCCCTCCAGGAACGTCAACCCTGTTGCAAATTTTTGTGTCATCAGCAAAAAGACATACTTTTCCATTAATACCTTCTGCAATATCACTAATAAAAATATTAAGAGAATGGGTCCAAGTACTGACCCCTGAGGTACCCCACTGGTAACAAGACCTTGCGCCGAATAAACTCCATTTACCACAACCCTCTGTTGCCTGTCACTTAGCCACTGCCTAATCCATTCAACAATATTGGAATCCAAGCTCAAAGATTGCAATTATTTGAGAAGCTTCTTATGCGGAACAGTATCAAAAGCCTTACTGAAATCTAAATAAGCAATGTCTACTGCACCACCTGTGTCTATTATTTTGTTACCCAATCAAAAAAGTCAATAAGATTAGTTTGGCATGATCTCCCTGAGGTAAACCCATGTTGTTCTGATCCTGTAATCTATGTGTTTTTAGATGTTCAACAATCCTTTCCTTTAACATGGTTTCCATTAATTTCCCACTACTGACGTAAGACTAACTGGCCTATAGTTCCCCCGATTCCTCCCTACTACCACTTCTTGTAAATGGGCACAACATTTGCTAATTTCCAGTCTTCTGGGATGACTCCTGTTAACAAGGATTGGTTAAATAAATCTGTTAACGGTTTTGCTATTACATCATGAGCTCTTTTAATAATTTAGGATGGATCCCATCAGGCCCAGTTGACTTATTTGTCTTTACTTTAGACAGCTGCTGTAGAACCTCCTCCTCTGTAAACTCATATTAAATGTCTCTTTAGTGTTCTCTCCTAACTGAGGTCCCTTTTCCTTCCTTTTCTTCTGCAAAGACTGACAAAAATATTCACTGAGGCAGTCAGAGCGAGACTTTTATCCTTTTCTACATACTGTCACGGGATGGCCCAGCACCCTCAGCCAGGGGCGGCGCGCAGTGACAGTGGTGACATGGACACTTGGGTGTGGTGGCACGCACCCCGTTTTACCAGTATTTTTAGTTAGATGTGATTATTGTGTGGTGTAATAAAGTGTTCCCCGTTGGTTATGGTGTAATGTATTTCCCCTTTGTTTGCCTTGCTCGCGCGCCATTTTCCGATTCTTGTGGCGCAGTTGGAATTTCGATTCGGAAAATGGCCGATCCGAACCATCCGGTTCGGATCGCAAAAATGGCCGATTCGGACCATCCGGTCCGAATTGGCGACTCCCTGAAGGATGGTGGCCAATGGGTCGAGGGCGGGCAAGGAGTCCCATTGTATTCTAATTATTGTGAGAAGTAATAAAAGTGTGTAATGTAAACAATAAAGGCAGTTCCTGCAGTACATTCAGCTGTGTCTGGTGTGGCTTGATTCTCCGCCGTATTTCGGTTCTGAGTGTCCCCGCGGCCTCAGGATACGGTGCCCATCCGATCCGAATCGAGCGCGCTGACCCTGCATCGAGCATCAGGGCAGCGGCGCTAAGAAGATTCGATCGGGGAAATTCAGAGATCCGAACCGAAGGGCGCGGCCGCGTACCGCGCTTCGGTATTGCGAGGGATTGCGGTGCGATCCGAATCCCTCGCCCATCCCCGCAGATCCGAAGATTCACCAGCCTCGATCCGATCCGAAGAGTCTTCCACCTGGATCCGAAGATTCATTCAGCCCTGGTCCGATCCGAAAAGTCGTTCCTCGAGATCCGAAAAGTTACCCGCACCGCGATCGGAAACGTTTCCCGCAAGATCCGAAACGTTTCCCACATCGAACCGAAGATTCCTCCGCGGCTGGCAGATCCGATCTCCACGGACGTCCCACACCCGCAAGGTCAGTGAACCAGCTGCTCGGGACGCTGAGTGCCGTATGGCTCAGTGGTCGGGCTGGTTCTAGCAGGGGTCCCCTCCACCGCCCGCCTAACCCTTCCCCAGGGTCACTCCAGGCGCACGAGACGCCGAGTGCGCGTCACTCGGTAGTCGGGCCAGCGGTAAGCGAAGGGGTCACGCAGATTGAGCACACCCGCAGGCGGAACAACATCCCATTCCGTCATACTGGTGGCAGCGGTGGGATCGCTCTCTGTAGACCCCTAGGAGACCTACGCCATGGCGGTGTACAACCCCTACACCGGGACACCCTGCGTGGGATGTTGGAGAACCGGGAGGAACGCCGGGTAACAAGAAACGGAAGACGCTGATCAAGGAGCTGACCAGGATGGATCAGGACGAGGCGACGACAGCCGTCCCAGCCCTGTCCACGCAGAGGTGGAGGAAGGCGCTGACCTCAGAGAGGTGCGGCGCCGGATCGCCCTGCTTGGAGATGCCCGACGACAGAGGACCGATGTGAGGTGATTCGGAAGTTCTACCGGGGAGTTGAGCTGGAGAAGGAACGCCAGCACCAGCTGCGGTTGGCAGAGCTCCGCGGAGCAGTACCTGAGTACAATGACCCGAACCCTACCCCGGAAACCCTGGGTCGAGACTCACAGCTCGTCTGGAGCTTCACCCGGGGATCCAACACCCCCAGTGACGACGCTTGCGGGACTCTCAGCTTGCCTGGAGCCTGTACTGAGGACATCACTCATCCCAGCGACCCTCGGATGGAGACTCACAGCCCGCCTGGAGCTGCATCTGAGGACGCCATATTCCCCATTGAGGAGCGGTGCTCCTGCGCTGGCACCTACGCCGACGTGAAGGCCGTGCTGGCCAGAGAGCTGCAGGAGGGCCTGGAGCAGGACCAGGAGTCCACAGAGGAGCTGTGGTACGAGGCCCTGGGCCATGAGCGGACTGCCATGACGTGGACATTCCTCCGACGCCGACGTCTACCGGGAGCAGTACGCTGTGCGAGCAGCGTTCCTGCAGGGCCGGGCCCCAGAAGGGTGGGAGGACGAGCTCTGGAGTTTGGTGCAGGAGGAGGTCGCACTGGACGCCGCGTACCGCGCGCTCCGGTGGCTAACCGCCGCCCCGGCAGTGCGCCGTTGGGAGGCAGTTCCGTTGCAGGGCCTCGCTACGGAGGCACAGGACTGCTCTACGAGGGCATGGCCGCCGACCCCGATTTTGGAGAGGAGACCGAGGAACGGATGGAGGACATCCTGGAGCGGCGGGAATTGGAGATCCCGTCAGACAGCAGGGACTCAGTGTTTGAGGAGCTGGAGTCCCTGGCTGAGCGAGAGTGGGAGCTCGAGGTGGCTTATCGGAGACTGTTGGACGGCGTTCCGCAGTCGAGCCTGAGCTCCCCGTGGTGGGACGGGTCGGCGGAGGAAGTCGACAGTCCCAGGTTTGGGACCTATGGGAAGCCGAGGCGGACTCATGGGTGCCCGTGGGGGGGTCGTCTGAGGAAGTTACCCCCCTCGCCCCGCAAGAGGACAGGGTGGCCGAGGCCACGGGTCCAGCGGGGAGGAGACGGATGGTTCCCCGGGATGGGTTGTGCGCAACCGTCAATTGCCCCGGGGGGTGAAGTGACCATCCTTCCCCAAGGAGATCTTCAACCAGCGGAAGAGCTGGCTACGGGGCAGAGTGCTGCTGGCCTCTGCCCATGCCAAAGTCTGCCAGGAGGGGCAGACCGATGGTTTCCCCGGGATGGGTTGTGCGCAACCCTTGGTTGTCCCGGGGGTGAAGCAACCATCCTTCGCCAAGGAGATCTTCCACCAGCAGAAGAGCTGGCTACGGGCAGAGTGCTGCTGGCCTCTGCCCACTGCCCAAAATCTGCCAGGAGGGGCAGACAGATGGTTCCCGGGATGGGTTGTGCGCAACCCTTGGTTGTCCCGGGGGGTGAAGCAACCATCCTTCGCCAGGGAGATCTCTCACCAGCGGAAGAGCTGGCTACGGGGCAGAGCGCCGCTGGCCTCTGCCCACTACTCAAAGTCTGCCCGGAGGAGCAGACGGATGGTTCCCCGGGACGGGTTGTGCGCAGCCATTGATCGCCCGGGGGTGAAGAAACCATCCTCCCGCAGGGAGATCCTCGCCCAGCTGACGAGCTGGCTACGGGCAGAGCGCTGCTGGCCTCTGCCCATCCCTCTCAGTTTGCCTCGAGGGGCAGCGCGAGGATGACCCTGAACGACTGCCGCGGCAGCGGTTCAGTCCCCTCGTCGGCGGCCAGGGGAGAGCAGCCGGGTTTGACCTCGTTTGTCCTCCCGGTTGCTGTTTCCGTACCCGGTCAACCAGCAGAAGAGCTGACGCCAGGGCAGAGAGCCGCTGGCCTCTGCCCGTTCCGCCCAATTCGCCCCGAGGGGCTGAGCGTGGATGACCCTGGGCGACTGCTGTTGCATTCTGTGATTCTCCCTTCCAGCTGGCTGGAGGAGCAGCCAGGTCTGGCTCTTGTGGTTCCTTCAATTGCCGTGTCCGTACCTGGCCCTCCAGTGGAAGAGCTGGCAACGGGGCAGAGCGCCGCTGGCCTCTGCCCATTTTTTGCAACCTTTGGGCTCGGGAGCCTTACCCCGCCACGGTCCTGTCCCACGGCTGACCTGGGCACCTGGGGCGTGTGCAGTTAGCACCCGGGTTCCCAGGTGAGTGACAATCCTGGGGGGGGCCGGAGGCCCTCCGGCCCAGAGGCATGTCTCTCGCCCAGCCGGGACACCCTCAGGACATGGGGTCCCGACCAGGCTGGCACGGCGCAAGGCCAAATGGAGAGGCCTGGTGACCCGGCCTCCCCAGACTGACTATGGGCCTGGAGAGCACCGACTTCCCCGGTATGACCCGGTGGGTCAGACCAGGTGCGTCGAACTGGGGAGGGGGAGTGTCACGGGATGGCCCAGCACCCTCAGCCAGGGCGGCGCGCAGTGACAGTGTGACATGGACACTTGGGTGTGGTGGCACGCACCCCGTTTTACCAGTATTTTTAGTTAGATGTGATTATTGTGTGGTGTAATAAAGTGTTCCCCGGTTGGTTATGGTGTAATGTATTTTTCCCTTTGTTTGCCTTGCTCGCCGCCATTTTCCGATTCTTGTGGCGCAGTTGGAATTTCGATTCGGAAAATGGCCGATCCGAACCATCCGGTTCGGATCGCAAAATGGCGATTCGGACCATCCGGTCCGAATTGGCGACTCCCTGAAGGATGGTGGCCAATGGGTCCGGGAGGGGCGGGCAAGGAGTCCCATTGTATTCTAATTATTGTGAGAAGTAATAAAAGTGTGTAATGTAAACAATAAAGGCAGTTCCTGCAGTACATTCAGCTTGTGTCTGGTGTGGCTTGATTCTCCGCCGTATTTCGGTTCTGAGTGTCCCCCGCGGCCTCAGGATACGGTGCCCATCCGATCCGAATCGAGCGCGCTGACCCTGCATCGAGCATCAGGGCAGCGGGCGCTAAGAAGATTCGATCGGGGAAATTCAGAGATCCGAACCGAAGGGCGCGCCGCGTACCGCGCTTCGGTATTGCGAGGGATTGCGGTGCGATCCGAATCCCTCGCCCATCCCGGCAGATCCGAAGATTCACCAGCCTCGATCCGATCCGAAGAGTCTTCCACCTGGATCCGAAGATTCATTCAGCCCTGGTCCGATCCGAAAAGTCGTTCCTCGAGATCCGAAAAGTTACCCGCACCGCGATCGAAACGTTTCCCGCAAGATCCGAAACGTTTCCCACATCGAACCGAAGATTCCTCCGCGGCTGGCAGATCCGATCTCCACGGACGTCCCACACCCGCAAGGTCAGTGAACCAGCTGCTCGGGACGCTGAGTGCCGTATGGCTCAGTGGTCGGGCTGGTTCTAGGCAGGGGTCCCCTCCACCGCCCGCTAACCCTTCCCCAGGGTCACTCCAGGCCGCACGAGACGCCGAGTGCGCGTCACTCGGTAGTCGGGCCAGCGGTAAGCGAAGGGGTCACGCAGATTGAGCACACCCGCAGGCGGAACAACATCCCATTCCGTCATACATACCTTCCTTCCTTTGTTTTTAATCTAACTAATCCTTGTTTTACTTTTCTTTTCTCGTTTATGTATCTAAAAAATGTTTTGTCCCCCTTTTTTACTGACTGAGCTATTTTCTCTTCTGCGTGTGCTTTGGAAGCTCTTATAAATTGCTTTGCCTCTTTCTGCCTAATCTTATAGGTTTGCCTATCCTCTTCACGCTGAGTTTTTTTATAATTATTGAATGCTATCTTCTTGTTCTTCACTATTTTGGCCACTTCTGCAGAGTACCACAGTGGTTTCTTCCCTTTTTTGTTTTTGCTAACAAGCCGAATGCAATTTCCTGTGGCCTTCAATAATGCTTCCTTTAAATAATCCCATTTCTCCTGGACTCCCTTTAAACTCCTCCAGTCTGATAATGACTCATTCACACAAAATCTCATTTTAGAAAAATCTGTTTTTTAACCCTTTCGCTGCTGAGGCTTTTCCCGCCCCTGTGCTGAGGTCATTTTTACGGTTTTGCTCATCATGTTTAAACGTGTTTTGAAGGCTTATTTTAGTATATTACCCAGACATATTATATATCGTTCTCTCCGTCAGACTCAGTAGATTCATAATATGTCATTATTATATGTATACGTTATGTCATGTCTGTATATTATAACAAAAAATGCAATAAAATATGTATTTTCAATAATTTACAATGTGTTTTTTTTCACATTTTAACATGCGAGCAATTGCGGTTATATTTTGTATGGGGTGCGCTTGTTAAAAAAATTAGAGATGGGGTCTCGTTACATTTTTTTGGGGGAAAATTACGCGATTTTTAACAAACGCACCGCATACAAAAATCGTTAGTGCAGCCTCATTGTTCACATTATAATTGAAATGGGAACAATATTGCTGCATTAACAAACCAAAAAAAAAAAAAATTTTTTTTTTTTTTTATAATTTGTTTTTTAATTTTTTTTTTTTTTATTTTTAATTTTTTTTTTTTTTTTACAAAATTTTTCACTTTAATGTTTGGTATCGTTGGAACGGCCATGCTCTGGCCGATCCAACCATACCAAAATTTAACCCCTAACTGCCACGGATCGGGAGATAGGGAGTTCATTGGAACTCCCTATATCCCACCGTTGGTGGCAGTTAAGGGTTAAGTCCAGGACTGGCGTCATTGTGCTACGCACGATGACGCCAGTCCTCAGGGGGAGTTCCCCGAGGCTTGGCCGACATCCAAGATGTCGGCCAGCTCCGGGAAAGGATCGCGAATCGGCGCTTTTCAGCGCCGATTCGCGATCCAGCTCCCCAGGGGTTAATGCCAGGCATCATTTGGAAGGGCAGGCTGTGCCCTTCCAAATGATGCCTGGGTTAACCCCCGCAGAGCCGCCGATCGGGAGGGAGAGAGGTCCGAAGGACCTCCCCGCTCCCTTTCAGGCGCCTCCTCCGCACATGCGGGGGGGGCGCCTGAATTAGGTGTCATCGCGCTGCCGCGATGACACCTAATTCGGCGGCTGTGGTCCCGGATGCGCGGCTGACATCCAGGATGTCAGCCCGCACCGGGGGGCCAGCGATCGGCCGGAACTCGGCCGAACGCTGACCCCAATGGGAGGACGCGCTCAGCGCGTCCTCCGCATACCAGCGGGAATGCTGAGGACGTGCTGAGCGCGTCCTCAGCATCGAAGTGGTTAAAGTCTAAAACTTTTGTTTTTGTGTGGTGCGGCTCCATCCCTGTTCTTATATTAAACCACACTGACTGGTGATCACTAGATCCCAAATTTTCACCTACAACAACGTCCGATACCAAACCTCCATTTGTTATATCTGTGTGATTTGTGTCAGGGAGGGGTCGGGTTATATCTGTGTGATTTGTGTCAGGGAGGGGTCGGGTTAGATCTGTGTGATTTGTGTCAGGGAGGGGTCGGGTTATATCTGTGTGATTTGTGTCAGGGAGGGGCCGGGTTATATCTGTGTGATTTGTGTCAGGGAGGGGTCGGGTTATATCTGTGTGATTTGTGTCAGGGAGGGGTCGGGTTATATCTGTGTGATTTGTGTCAGGGAGGGGTCGGGTTATATCTGTGTGATTTGTGTCGGGGAGGGGTCGGGTTATATCTGTGTGATTTGTGTCAGGGAGGGGTCGGGTTATATCTGTGTGATTTGTGTCGGGGAGGGGTCAGGTTATATCTGTGTGATTTGTGTCAGGGAGGGGTCGGGTTATATCTGTGTGATTTGTGTCGGGGAGGGGTCGGGTTATATCTGTGTGATTTGTGTCAGGAGGGGTCGGGTTATATCTGTGTGATTTGTGTCAGGGAGGGGTCGGGTTATATCTGTGATTTGTGTCAGGGAGGGGTCGGGTTATATCTGTGTGATTTGTGTCAGGGAGGGGTCGGGTTATATCTGTGATTTGTGTCAGGGAGGGGTCGGGTTATATCTGTGTGATTTGTGTCGGGGAGGGGTCGGGTTATATCTGTGTGATTTGTGTCAGGGAGGGGTCGGGTTATACCTGTGTGATTTGTGTCAGGGAGGGGTCGGGTTATATCTGTGTGATTTGTGTCGGGGAGGGGTCGGGTTATATCTGTGTGATTTGTGTCGGGGAGGGGTCGGGTTATATCTGTGTGATTTGTGTCGGGGAGGGGTCGGGTTATATCTGTGTGATTTGTGTCAGGGAGGGGTCGGGTTATATGTGTGTGATTTGTGTCATGGAGGGGTCGGGTTATATCTGTGATTTGTGTCAGGGAGGGGTCGGGTTATATCTGTGTGATTTGTGTCGGGGAGGGGTCGGGTTATATCTGTGTGATTTGTGTCGGGGAGGGGTCTGTTTATCTGTGTGGTTTCACTCAGTCGTATATCTGCCAGCAGGTGACACATGTTCTCGCAGGGCTCTTGGTGTTTAAGGTGTTAGGTAGATGATGGATGTGCCCCTCCCCCTGTAATGGGTTATATTCGTCTACATGATGTTCGTGAGCCCCCCCCCCTCACAGCCCCCGCTGGTTATGTCATTGGACCCTTAGCTGGATTCTGGATGCTGCTCCTTCCTCCAGGCTCACAGAAAGGCACCCAAATAATGCAGTCTATATATACCCGGCCTTGTGGGCCGTGGAATCTGTCCTGCGCTTCTATCCCTTCACGCCTTGTCGTCCAAGTAGCCGCAATATCGGATTCCCCTTCCTGTGCCTGAACCAGGGGTTTATGAGGTTCACTCGCTTCTCGCGGTCAGTCTCTGTGTCGTGTCCGCATCATGTCGTGTCCGCATCGTGTCACAGTATGAAGGTGCTGCCCGGCAGTGTGTGTAATGAAATGACCCCATGTGCTGATCCCCGCGCAGAGTCTGCAGGGAAAGCGAGAAATCAGGATGTGTTCCATATCATCAATTCACTCCCAGTCCTAAAAAAATATTTGCAGGAAATCTAAGATTTCTTCTCGGCAAGTAAGCACTGACATGTGGCTCGTAGCCCGGCACAGCAGGTGATCTCATAGCCCGGCACAGCAGGTGATCTCGTAGCCCGGTACGGCAGGTGATCTCGTGTCATCAGTGTTTAAAGACGCAGACGGGCTGGTTCCCGGAATTCTCATGATGACCGTAATAAAGCAACTTATGTTCAGAGCCCAATAGCTGCTTCTCAGTGTGTTGGGCAAATGGGAACTCTGTTTCCGCTGAAAAAAATAGTGGAGGAACAGCGTTCCGAACCGTTCCTGCTAGACTTAACCCATGATCAACCCATTTTTTGCTGGATGCAGCAGCTCAGGGCTTGGTCCTTGCAGTGGAAGCTACAGGTTACCTCAGGGATTGTCCTCTCCATTCTTCAGAATAGCCTGGACCCAGGAGTAGGAGGAGAGGGTCATTATCATGGAACCAGATTCACAGGCGTTCCGTAACACTGTCACAAGCGTATTTCACCGAACACCGCACACAGCCAGCAAGAACGTGACCTGCAAGAGGAAATCGATCTGATACGCGATGGTATAGGGCGCACCGCCATCACGGAAGCACAAAAGAAAGGAGCTCCTTTTGGAAACTGTCACAACGCTCCTACACGTCCAAGCACTCAAGGTCCAGAAAATCAGGGCAATCTAACGCATGTACCACAAGTGACATCGCTATCAGGGTGCGAGTCACTGCAGAAGCCGGACGTTTTAGGGCTGAATATTGTCAAAAAGACGCAGCCTTAAGGACTGAGAGAGGGCGTAAAGAAGAGGAGGAGCAGATAACCGCCGCAGCCACCACTGCACGTAAGAAGATCGAATTGAACGCAGCCTTAGAAGCCCCGAACAAGGAATAGAACGCAGCCGCTGCCATAGCTCATGCCGAAGTTTGGGAAGTGGCTGCGCAACAGGATGGCGGAGAGCGAACGTACATCTGGACCCCACCAGAGGATCCAGACAAACATACTGCAAGCTACGTGAGGAGTCTCCTCCGCTTCAACAGTGCACCGGCTCAATGCAGTGAGGCTGGCATCATGGATGCTTGAAGGCTTGACCAGACCCACGAGAAGATGCTGTTTCTTTAAGGGCACACATAACCCGAGCTGTCAGCAGCCACAGCAGTCATCCACACGCCAGTATGCAGACAGATGCACTACCACAAGCTTGCAAGTCAGGTGTGCTCACACGAAGAGACACAGCTCCCATACTAACCAGCAGACCTCAAACACCTGCACTGAAGAGGAGACGATCACAAGCAAGACCCTCCCAGGGAACCACAGCAGAACGAGGCCAACACACCGATGCATCAAACCTGACCGACATGGGCAACTACATGATCTGGCGTGACATGGTGCAGAATGGGACTCACCAACTTCAACTGTCCTGAGAATGACAGAATATGGAAACTTGCATTCCATTACACTATCAAGGGTCTGGGCTTCTCCACCAGAGAAGAAGTCTACCTACTAACCAAATGGCTGGGAAAGGAATCCATAGAACATGTCAAGAGACTTAGAGCAGCAAATGTAAACCATCCCCAAGTAGGTCTGTGTCACGGAGCTGACATCTGGCTCTCCTCAGAGAGCCACAAGGAACTGACTCTGCTCCCTTTTTAAAGACCATTTTTTCCCCCTTTCTTTCGGTTTTGCATTTAAATACTGTATGGACAGTATTACTGTATGTACTGTATGTTATTACTCATGTGATTTTATGAAGTGTGGTGTAGAGTGTAGATTCAGATGTAGAAAACTGTATGTATGTGATTTGCTCCAGTCTCCATTTTCCCCAGCCCAGCATGGGTCCCAAGGACAAAGGACCTCATGGCCCCAAGATGGAGGATACAGCAAGCCAGCTGATTGGAGGCTTTTCCAAGACCTCATCTGCCTAATCCCCTGGACAATGGCGGGGGCTGGGAAAGGAGCCAATCAGTGCTGGTTGTGTGGGCGGGGGAGTTGGTAATCTGTGTGTGTGAAGTTGTATAAATGACCCTGTGGAAATCCCTAAATAAAGCAATTCACTGTTTTAAGACATACAGCTCGTCTGGTGTTTTATTTCAGAGGAAATCACATTCACCACGGAAGACACTCAGCGGTCTTCCGAAATGCTACCTGTGACGGGATGGAAGTCCGTCTGCGGTCCTGCTCTATCTAACCCCCTTCATGCCGTCAGGCCCGACTACCGAGTGGCACGGCACTCGGTGTCTCGAGCGGCCTGAGTAGGGAGATGGCGTTGCTTTGGCATCTGCGGAGAAGGCCTGTCGGTGGTGCTCGCGGTTGTCGGCGGTGGCGGCTTGCATGGGGTCTGCCTCGTGCAGCATGCCCCACTCTTCCTGACTGTCCGGTTACTGGAATTCATCATTGTAACAGTGGACCGCAGGTGGGGTGGCGCGGGCTGGACCCCTTGGTATGGGGGGGTTGATTAGGACAGTTTTGTCGATAGTGGCCCACTTGGTTGCGGCCATAGCAACGTATGGTGGCCGCGGTGTTCAGGCAGGCCGTAGGTCAAGGTGCGGGCCAG
Organism: Leptobrachium leishanense; assembly: GCA_009667805.1. Lineage (NCBI taxonomy): Eukaryota > Metazoa > Chordata > Amphibia > Anura > Megophryidae > Leptobrachium > Leptobrachium leishanense. Next base: position 61,265,993 of record CM019066.1, on the reverse strand, counting down.
CGGGCCGGAGGGTCTGGATAAGGGGTGGGCAAAGAGGGTCGGGGTGGGTTGTCGCTTGCCCCCACTGTGCTTCCGAGTGTCCGTGTATTCGTCCGCCCAGGTAGCAGCTTGCTGCACCGTTTGGGGCTTCTTATCCCTCACCCACTCCCGTACGTCTATGGCGGTGTTCTCAAAAAATTGTTCCAGTAGTAGTAGCTGCGTGATTTCCTCCACGGTTCGGGCCTGGCTCCCCAGGAACCAGGTTTTCAGGTCGCGTTGTAACCGGTGAGCCCACTCCACGTGCGTGGTGCCGTTGGGCCGACGGGAGTTGCAGAACCTCACCCGGCTGGCTTCTGGGGTGACGGAGAGGCGGGCCAGTAGTATCTGCTTCACCCGAACATAGTCCATGGCCTCTTCATCCAGGACTGTTCGGTATGCCTCTGCTGCTCGGCCCGACAGTTTGCTAGCCAGAATTCTGGCCCAGGCGGAGCGTTGCACTTCATGTACCTGGCATAATCTTTCAAAGTCTTAGAGGAAGCTCTCAATTTCCTCCTCCACCTCATTAAATGTTTTAAATGCCTGAAAGGGTACCTTCCGGGCCATTGGTCTCTCTGGGTTGGGGCTTTCTATCCGACTGGTCTGTATCTCCGCCATCCGCAGTTCATGCTGGCGCTCCTTTTCTCGCTCCTCTTGTTGTTGGATGTCCCTAATGGCCTGGTGTATAGCGGCTTCTGACGGGGCGGCACCGTACATAGCTATTCTCTCTCCAGACTTTCTTTTGGAAGGGGTCCCTGTGTCCCGTTCCGTTGATCCATTTCGACCAGTTCTCCTACCAGGGTGTCTTTAGTTTTTGAGCCAGCGGCCCCTCCTCAATTCTCCAATATGTCTCTCAACGTGTCCCTCTTGTAGTTGTGAGGGACACGTTTGTCACAGAATGGACCTGAGCGCTCCTTCCAGCGAGCCGCATGACTAAAAACTCAGACAGTTTTAAAGACCATTTTTTCCTTTTATATTTTGGTTGTGCGTTTAAGTGTATGGACATTTTATTTCATTTCTAGATGTGGTTTTACTGGTGTGGTTTTTATTAGAGTGTGATGTATTAACATGTATCCTGTATTGTATGAGGGCATTCAAGTCTGGACATGTCTGAGGGCATTCAAGTCTGGACATGTCTGAGGGCATTCAAGTCTGGACATGTCTGAGGGCATTCAAGTCTGGACATGTCTGAGGGCATTCAAGTCTGGACATGTCTTTGTGTTGTGTGTATAAAAGGATCTGCCCAAACCTTATAATAAATCAGTTTCTGTTTTGAAGTCATACAGCTTCATCTGGTGAGTTCTTCCAGGGAATATCACATTGCACCTAGAAGGCACTCAGCGGCCTTCCACATCACGTCTATCCCAGGGAAAGGAGCCTCAAGTCAGCCCAGCAGCCACCTCCACACCAACAAGAGGTCGGTAGATCAGGCTGCTCGAGACGCCAAGTGCCGAGCCACTCCGTAGTCGGGCCGGACGCCATCAAGGGGGTCAGATAGGAGCAGGACCGCAGGCGGACACTCCATCCCGTCACAACGTTGTGTCCCTCTTCTCCCCAGGCTTCGGGCCGGGTGCTTCTCCCCAAGCTTCGGGCCGGGTGCTTCTCCCCAGGCTTCGGGCCAGGTGCTTCTCCCCAGGCTTCGGGCCTGGTGCTTCTCCTCAGGCTTCGGGCCTGGTGCTTCTCCCCAGGCTTCGGGCCTGGTGCTTCTCCCCAGGCTTCGGGCCTGGTGCTTCTCCCCAGACTTCGGGCCTGGTGCTTCTCCCCAGGCTTCGGGCCTGGTGCTTCTCCCCAGGCTTCGGGCCTGGTGCTTCTCCCCAGGCTTCGGGCCTGGTGCTTCTCACCAGGCTTCGGGCCTGGTGCTTCTCACCAGGCTTCGGGCCTGGTGCTTCTCCCAGGCTTCGGGCCTGGTGCTTCTCCCCAGGCTTCGGGCCTGGTGCTTCTCCCCAGGCTTCGGGCCTGGTGCTTCTCCCCAGGCTTCGGGCCTGGTGCTTCTCCCCAGGCCTCGGGCCTGGTGCTTCTCCCCAGGCCTCGGCCTGGTGCTTCTCCCCAGGCTTCGGGCCTGGTGCTTCTCCCCAGGCTTCGGGCCTGGTGGCTTCTCCCAGGCTTCGGGCCTGGTGCTTCTCCCCAGGCTTCGGGCCTGGTGCTTCTCCCCAGGCTTCGGGCTGGTGCTTCTCACCAGGCTTCGGCCTGGTGCTTCTCACCAGGCTTCGGCCTGGTGCTCTCCCCAGGCTTCGGGCCTGGTGCTTCTCCCCAGGCTTCGGGCCTGGTGCTTCTCCCCAGCCTTCGGGCCTGGTGCTTCTCCCCAGGCTTCGGGCTGGTGCTTCTCCCCAGGCTTCGGGCCTGGTGCTTCTCCCCAGGCCTTCGGCCTGGTGCTTCTCCCCAGCTTCGGGCCTGGTGCTTCTCCCCAGGCTTCGGGCCTGGTGCTTCTCCCCAGACTTCGGGCCTGGTGCTTCTCCCCAGGCTTCGGGCCTGGTGCTTCTCCCCAGGCTTCGGGCTGTGCTTCTCCCCAGGCTTCGGGCCTGGTGCTTCTCACCAGGCTTCGGCCTGGTGCTTCTCACCAGGCTTCGGGCCTGGTGCTTCTCCCCAGGCTTCGGGCCTGGTGCTTCTCCCCAGGCTTCGGGCCTGGTGCTTCTCCCAGGCTTCGGGCCTGGTGCTTCTCCCCAGGCTTCGGGCCTGGTGCTTCTCCCCAGGCCTCGGGCCTGGTGCTTCTCCCCAGGCCTCGGGCCTGGTGCTTCTCCCCAGGCTTCGGGCCTGGTGCTTCTCCCCAGGCTTCGGGCCTGGTGGCTTCTCCCAGGTTCGGGCCTGGTGCTTCTCCCCAGGCTTCGGGCCTGGTGCTTCTCCCCAGGCTTCGGGCCTGGTGCTTCTCACCAGGCTTCGGGCCTGGTGCTTCTCACCAGGCTTCGGGCCTGGTGCTTCTCCCCAGGCTTCGGGCCTGGTGCTTCTCCCCAGGCTTCGGGCCTGGTGCTTCTCCCCAGGCTTCGGGCCTGGTGCCTCCCCAGGCTTCGGGCCTGGTGCTTCTCCCCAGGCTTCGGGCCTGGTGCTTCTCCCAGGCTTCGGCCTGGTGCTTCTCCCCAGGCTTCGGGCCTGGTGCTTCTCCCCAGGCCTCGGGCCTGGTGCTTCTCCCCAGGCCTCGGGCCTGGTGCTTCTCCCCAGGCCTCGGGCCTGGTGCTCCTCCCCAGGCCTCGGGCCTGGTGCTCCTCCCCAGGCCTCGGGCCTGGTGCTCCTCCCCAGGCCTCGGGCCTGGTGCTCCTCCCCAGGCCTCGGCCTGGTGCTTCTCCCCAGGCTTCGGCCTGGTGCTTCTCCCCAGGCTTCGGGCCTGGTGCTTCTCCCCAGGCTTCGGGCCTGGTGCTTCTCCCCAGGCTTCGGGCCTGGTGCTTCTCCCCAGGCTTCGGGCCTGGTGCTTCTCACCAGCCTTCGGCCTGTTGCTTCTCACCAGGCTCGGGCTGGTCTTCTCCCCAGGCTTCGGGCCTGGTGCTTCTCCCCAGGCTTCGGGCCTGGTGCTTCTCCCAGGCTTCGGGCCTGGTGCTTCTCCCCAGCTTCGGGCTGGTGCTTCTCCCCAGGCTTCGGGCCTGGTGCTTCTCCCCAGGCTCGGGCCTGGTGCTTCTCCCAGGCTTCGGCCTGGTGCTTCTCCCCAGGCCTCGGGCCTGGTGCTTCTCCCCAGCCTCGGCCTGGTGCTTCTCCCCAGGCCTCGGCCTGGTGCTCCTCCCCAGGCCTCGGCCTGGTGTCCTCCCCAGGCCTCGGGCCTGGTGCTCCTCCCCAGGCCTCGGGCCTGGTGCTCTCCCCAGCCTCGGGCCTGTGCTTCCCCAGCCTCGGGCCTGGTGCTTCGCTTAGGGTTCCAGGTCGTGGGGTTTTCTTCAGGGACTCCGCCCATGTTTGTCTTGGTATATGATGTTGCTATGTAGGTGAAGCTCATGAGGACCCCGGGAGCACGGGTGGCTGTGCGATTCAAAGAGGCGACGCTACTGCTGTAGCGAGACTTACCTTTTTGTGACCCTGCTGGCTCAAAGATTTCAGGAGGAGATGGCCAACCTTCATTTCAGAGCGGTCCTGTACCGATGGGGACCAGTGCGCTCCTTGGAAGTGACCTACGGGAATTTGCTGTACAACATTGTCGACCCCACTGATGCATGGTATGTGCTGTCCAGGGCGGGCCTTTCCTGGGATGCGGCAGAGGCCTGTCCGGACTGAGAGGCTCTCCTTTTTTCTCCCTGGTGCAGCATGGACTCTTCAGCCTTTTGACCTACTTTTTGCTGAGCCTGGCGGCGACGCTTATTTTTCTTTTGGCTGGTTTTAGGGCCGAGATGGACTGCCGCACGTCATGTTTTATTTTTTATTTTTTTTATCCCTTATCCCCCTCCGCACCTGCGGCACCCTGAGACATTTTACCTTTTCATTTTTTCTTTTTTCCGTTTCGAGACTTTCATGTTTTCTTTATCCAGAGACGCCTTTTGCCTTTTTAGGGCACTTTTATGTGCATTTTTAGTTGTTTTGTTTTTTTCTGTGTTTTTTGGCTGTAGTATATTGCTTGCTCTTGTGTCAGCCCTGTGAGGCCACGTTCCTGCTGGTCGATTTGTGACCCCTCTAAATCTTTTATAATGTTTTTTTTTTTTAAAAAAAAATGGATTAGTCCACTCTCCCTGTCTAACTCTTGAAGTGGAATCAGGCTGGAAGATGGTTGCCATTATGAGCCAGGCGGCCATCTTGTTCAGAATATTGGTTCACTTGAAACTAACTAGGTAGATTTAGAATGAAGCTTACATAGAATCTTAGGAATTTGTTGTACTAACAGAGAAGCAATTAAAATAAGGGAAGATCCGGCCTGCTCTTGGCAGAGAGAGACAGGATGACGAATGGATACATGAAGGTCACAAAGGCCTGCAGAAGAGACAAAGAGAGAGTAGAAACCAGACCATGTCTTATCTGAAATAAACAAGCACAGCCAAAAGGGAGGTGGGCACGGCCCGGATTGAGTGCGGTAGCAAATCACAAACTGTCAGACTAACATGAAGTTTGCCAATTTACAGTCAATGTATGGAATGCCTTTGTATTAACAATGGGAGGTATTAACCCACGTGGGGTGGAATAAAGTGTCACCGGGAGGTGGGCTAATTGGGATGAACCTAATTATGTATTTGGGGTATAAAACCCCTCATCGGGGTGAGAACGGGGCTCACTCTTTGCGATTTAATCCTGTGTGAGCATTGTGTGACGACACTAATAAAGTTTGCCTTTCCTGAAGAGACTCGTGTTCAGACAATCCTTGTTTGTGTCCGGTCCGGCTCCATCTCGAGTGAACCTAGCAGATTCCGGTTACATTCTTAGTTTGGTCCAGCCTCATTTCCTGCTTCAGCAAGCTGCCAATCCCCCAGTCTACTATAGAGGCGTGTGAGTGAAGATCCTGTTCTGTACTGGGTGATTGCATCCTGTTTTTACCTTCTCCCCATATAAAAAGCACACAAAGAGAAGTCCTCTCTACCCTCCTTTTATTTGCTGTTACTTTCCCAATAAAGTGAAGAAAATATAAGGACTTTGTGAGCTTTCAAAAGAGGAGGAGTTAAACTATCTGACTCCAATCATATCCTGCATGTGACATTCACTTCTTGCATAATATGACCCTGGGGTTTCAAAATAGTCATGTCTCATGCCCTGATTTGGTCAGAAGAAGCTGAAGGACAGGACAAAAAGCTGCATGTCCAGGAAAGACAAGGTCTCAGTCTTGACTCACTTTAGGTCTCCGTTGTGTCTGCAGTAACAATGAACATGTCCATCAGACACATCCTACAAGGGCTCGGTGGTGGGTCAGAAACCAAGCCATGCCACTACCTGTCTCTCGTAACATGTTCCATGAGATCTCCACTTCCTTTCTATTAGAGTGAGCTCATTAAGATCCGCTTGACAGACAGCGCAATGTATTAAAGAGCTCACAGGGGGTTTGGCCTCTTCCTCGACCTGCTCTCCTTTTTGAGGGGTATAATCACGTTAAATGGAATGGAGCGGGAAATCCAGCACCACTAATGCTCTGTCTTACTCTGGCATTGCAGGAGCCAGGGGGCTCGCTGTTCAGAGGACTCTATGGGCAAGAAGGCCTCCATCAGAGCATTTCAGCCGTATTGAGTACAGGAGCCTGGAAGGTGTGGGATGTGACACCTGTCATGGAGCTGATGTAACGCTCCATGCTTCAAACCCCAAGAGACTTTATGTTCAATTGTATCGTGTGATTTTAAATATTTTACATCGTTTGATTTTAGTTTAATTTAGTTTTGTGTAAAATGGCGTAGCTTTGGTTTTAAAAATACTTATATTCCTGTAGGTAAATGTGTTTCTGTATAGCCAATAAACAAACTTTACTCCTGTGCAACAGGGCTTTTCCCCTTATCTGGCTGCATATTTAATTCAAGGGATCTGTGATAGTGTTTGTCTTTAATCTGATGTGTTAGAACAATAGGTTATGCAAATGTTGTGTGAGCTAAAGGCTAACGAATGTAAAGAAGAATGTTTATTGTAAATAACTGACATAATGTAATTAGTATATTGGTAGGACGAGGTGTGTCATTTATGCAAATTATGACTGTTGGATTTCAGCATAAATGGTGGTGTTTTGTTCATTAAAAGTCAGAACTCTCAGAGCTCAGAGAGAGAGAATCCTGTTTTAAAGCATACAGCCGCACCTGGTGTCTTTATTACAAACTACGCTACACTATATACTCAACATCAGAAGGCACCGAGCGGCCTTCTGGAAATTCCTAACGGCTCCAGGGCAGAGGAACAGAAGCAGGCGGGTCAAGCTGCTCGAAGCACTGAGGACAGCGTTCCCAGTAGCCGGGCTAACCGCAACGAAGGGGTAGCTGGAGAGTCAGGACAGGCGGATGAGAACGGTTTCGTCACAACACCCCATTACTCAAAGCCCACACATGTAATCATATCTCTGAGCAGCGAACATACCTGATACAGAGGGGTAACCAGAGACACGGGCAGGTCCAGAGGTCAGGGCCAGCAGAAATGAGAATCCAGTACAACAATCCAATGGCGAAACTCGGCAATATTCCACAGCAATAACACACACCAAGTGCTGGGGTTATACAGACAGGAAGGGTCCCCAATAGTGGAGGAAAATTGTGTTTGGGTGAAGGTTGAAGCACAGGAGTAGGACCAACTCAGATAAGGTCTCAAAAGCTTCCTCTGGGCTCTGGAGGAGAGAACTGTCTAGCAATACCAGGGTTGAAGTCCAGGGATGTCTTAGTTGGATGAGCAAAGCTGGAACATTCTGTGATGCTGAGTAGGGATGAGCTGTTTGGTTCGATCGGTTCAGAGTTTGCATCGACCATGGCCTGTTGGTATGTTCGCGAACTACGAACATTTCCGCGTGTTAGCCACGTGTTCGCCCACAATGGACCACAATGCACTTTTCCACTGGCCTGAAGCTTGTAATTGGCTACAGCCTTGCACCTGACCACAGGTCAGGTGCAAGACCGGTTCAACACTATGCCAATCACAGCTCAGAGTCCTGATTGGGCAAATTTTGCCCAATCATGGGCTCACAGAGCTAAGTCCCGCAGCACACTATATAAGGTTTCCACACAGCGCTTCTGCACGTGTTTGAGAGGAGATTTCATAGGAGATTGTTGTTGTGTTAGTGTGTTCTTACTGCAAGTCTGCCACCAGCTACTAGGGGGGGGGTCTCATTTCTACCAAATATATGGGAATTGTTGTAATCATTGTGCTCAGTCCCAGCAAGTATTTTGGGTGCTCAGTAATTTCTGCAAAATATTTGGGAATTGAGGTGATCTGTGTCTTGTCACATCCAGTGCCAGCAAGTATTTTGGGGGTCACTAATTTCTACAAAATATTTGGGAATTGAGGTGATCTGTGTCTTCTCACTGCCAGTGCCACGCAGTATTTTGGGGGTCACTAATTTCTACAAAATATCTGGGAATTGTTATAATCCGTGTGTTCTCACTGGCTGCCACCCATCAGGGGGTCTCACTGATTTAAAGGAGGTTTCTGAGACTTGTATTCTGTGTCTTCTCACTGCCACCCATCAGGGGGTCCCACATACTTCTAGCAGATTTATGCGAATTGAAATTTGGGTCTTGTTACTGCCACCATCAGGGGGTCTCACTGATTTATAGGAGGTTTCTGGGAATTGTAATCTGTGTCTTGTCACTGGCTGCCAGCTATCAGGGTGTCTCACTGAGTTATACCAGAGTTCTGTAAATCTTTAATCTTTATACCAGAGTTGAATCAGAGTTCTGTATATATTTAATCTATATATCACTCACCATGTCTGAAAGAACAAAAAGGACAGGCAGACGCTCCCAGACACAGATAAGAGGGCAAGGAGCCCCTGTGTCTGGAGGATGTGCCTCTGGTCATGGTGCATCCTCTGCAGGGGCACGCTTGTCCTTTCTAACTGGTGCTGGCCGTCTTCTTAAGCAGCAGCAGCATCATACAGAGTATTTGGTGGATTGGCTAACCAGGCCATCCTCATCCTCCGAGTCCTCTGCCAGCCAGGCTTGTAGTGCTTTACAGTCCACCTAAGCTGCCAAAGTATCTAATGCAGCCTCCATGTCCACAGCTACTCCTACCATAGCCTCGCTATCACACACGGAGGAGTCAGCTGAATTGTTTGACTACAATGACCGTGACATGCTGCTTGAGGATACACAGCAAGTACAGTGCTCTGATTCAATCTCTGAGGTTGAAGAAGGGAGTATAATCAACCTAGAGGAAGGGGGTGCCAGTGATGACACACAAATAGCTGGCACTCATGTTGCCCCAGCAGCTGCAGCATACTGCCAAGTTGGCTCCAGTGACGAGGAGATAGGGGGTGATGATGACAATGATGATGAGGTCACTGACTCCACCTGGGTGCCAGATCGAACAGAGGAATTAAGTGAGGAGGAGGAGGCACAGCAAACACGAGGCACAACATCCTCTATGACCAACCGTAGCACTAGCCAGTCCAAGGCATCAGATGTCAGAGCTGCTCCGGTGCAGAGCACTGTTGTCTCAAAGCACACATGCAGGAACTCTGCTGTCTGGGAGTTCTTTAAGAAATGTGCAGCAGACCCCACCGTTGCGATTTGTAATCTATGTCACATGAGGCTCAAGCATGGGAAAGACACCGGACGCTTGGGTACCACGTGCTTGAGGCGACATATGACCACCTGCCACACATCCCGTTGGTGCAAAACTTTGCATAGGTCCTCCTCCTCCTCATCTGTCTCTACCCCACTGTATGTCCTGCCATGTCATTGCCTGCTACAACCTCCACTGACCGGGATGATGCTACTGTAATGGATGTACCAGGTCCTTCCTCACAATGTGACAGCATCCCATCAGCTGAAGATTTACGCAGTCAGATTACGTTGCCCCAGCTGCTGCAGCGTAAGAAAAAATATAGTCCCAACCATCCCCAAGCACAGCGTCTAAATGCCAGCTTAGTAAAATTACTCGCATTGCAGCTGCTGCCTTTCCAGCTGGTGGACTCTGCTCCCTTCCGTAAATTTTCTGAATGTGCTGTACCACAGTGGCAGGTTCCAAAACGCCATTACTTTTCACGGAAGGCCATTCCAGCACTATACAAGCACGTGGAAGACAATATTATCGAGTCATTGGGAAAGGCAGTCAGCAGCAAGGTGCATGTGACTTTAGACACGTGGTCCAGCAAGCATGGACGAGGTCATTACATTTCCTTCACGGCACACTGGGTAACTCTGATTGCAGCTGGGAGGGATCCAAGATGGGGCTCTGTGCTGGAGTTTGTTCATCCGCCATGCCTCCAGAAAGCTGCTTGTATGAGGTCTGTCTGCTCCACCACCACCTCTCTCTCTTCCTCCTCCTCCTTCTGTTTCTCTGGCGAAGTGGCAGTTAAACCGACGCCTGACAGGGTCTACGCAATGGCTCAAGCAAAAGGAAGCCATACTGTGCTTGAGCTGGTTTGTTTAGGGGACAGGAGCCACACCGGGCCAGAAATTCTGTCAGCTCTGCAGGGCCAGGTGCAGAGATGGTTAACACCACGCCAGCTTCAGCTGGGAATGATCGCCTGTGATAATGGCAGCAACCTTCTCTCCGCCCTACGCAAGGGTAAATTGACGCATGTGCCATGCCTAGCACACGTCCTAAATCTAGTGGTACAGCGTTTCCTAACCAAGTACCCAGGGCTGGCAGAGCTTCTCAGCCAGGCCAGAAAAGTCTGCAGCCACTTCAGACGGCCATTCCCAGCAAGCGTTCGCCTGGCAGAAATTCAAAGAGAATTCCACCTTCCCACAAACTGTCTGATCTGTGACATGCCCACCAGGTGGAACTCGACATTAGCAATGCTGCAGCATCTGCACAAGCAGCAGAGGGCCATCAACGAGTACCTGTGTGAGTATGGCACAAGGACCGGTTCAGGTCAACTTGTTTCCCCCCCCCCCGCAGTGGCTGATGATCAAGGATGCATGCACTGTACTGTCACCATTTGAGGAGGCAACGAGGATGGTGAGCAGGGACAGTGCATGCATCAGCAACACAATTCCTTTAGTGTTCCTGCTGGAGCACACTCTGCAGGGAATTATAGATGTGGCTCTAGAGGCAGAGCAGCGGGAGGAAGAGGAGGCCTTCCCTAGCTCTCAAGGCCCCAGTCTTTCCGCAGACAGCATTCCAGCGGGTCCTCCTCAGATCAGACAGGAGGATGAGGAGGAGGAATATTTAAGTAATGGTGGCATTGAAGGTGGGGATTCCTCAAGGAGGGTTTTTGTGCCCAGAAACACAAGGGCTAGTGCTGGAGGAGGAAGTGCACGATACGGTCATCCTCATTGACCAGGAAGACTCGGAAGCTAATGCCTCCTCCAACCTATGCTGCATGGGCTCCCTTATAATGCAAAGCCTGCTAAAGGACCCCAGGATTCGTGCTATCGAGGAGAGTTATCATTAATGGTTGGCAACCCTTCTTGATCCACGATACAAGGGTAAAGTTGCAGAGCTCATCCTGCCCGCACAGAGGGAGCACAGGATGAAAAAACTTGAGGGCGTTCTAAAGCGACACTTGTGTAACACCTTTCCAGGCACTGGTAGGTTACCAGGTGATGACACAGGTGCTTCTGAGGCTGCGGATGATCAGAGCAATAGTGGTGGAGGCCAGGGCCGTTTGACTGATGCATTTTTAATTTTTTTTAGTCCACAACGCCCTGGGACGTCAATGTAGGCACCCATTGCCAGCGTCTTCACCATATGGTGCAGGACTACCTAGGGGCAAGGGCAGACCTGGATACCTTTCCAGCAGATGATCCACTGGTTTACTGGGTGTTGAGATTGGATCACTGGCCAGAATTTAGCCAATATGCTATGCAGCTACTAGGTTGCCCTTCATCCAGGGTGCTTTCTGAAAGGACGTTCAGTGCCGCTGGAGGTTTTGTCATAGACAAAAGAGTGCATCTGTCCACCGACTCTGTAGACCGGCTGACATTTATAAAAATGAATCAGTCCTGGATCAGCAGCTATCAATCCCCTGATGCTGACGTAACGGAATAGATCGGGGATGTCTTCTGCATTCACAAAACCTCCAGCACTGAACTCTTCCACAATACCACAAAAGGGTTACGGTGTGAAGGCACTTGCTGCCATGAAAGGCACAATATTTGGCTGCACTGATGCCTTTGCCAGATTTATATCATTTTAATTTTTTGAACCGCAGGGTCCAACCCTGCACTCTTCCACAATACCACAAAAGGGTTACGGTGTGTGTAAAGGATTTTATATTCAAAATTATAAGTAACTGAAATATGCAATTCACTGCTCTCTCCCCCCCTCACTTGTCCTTAGGCCATCTGTCCCAAACCACATTCCTTGGCATGCCTGCTAACTCCTGTTTCTGTTATCCATATCTGATTGTCCCACCCGATCGTGTCCCTAGGCAAATTCTATAAACCTGTTTCAAATAACATTCCATGACTTCTATGGGTATCAACGCATATGTGAAGAAGTTACATAGTTATAGTTACATAGTTATATAGGCTGAAAAAAGACATGTGTCCATCGGGTTCAGCCTCTCCCACATAACCTACTGCTGTTGATCCAAAAGAAGGCAAAAAAACCAGTCTGAAATATGCAACATACCGGGAAAAAATTCCTTCTTGACCCCAGAATGGCGTCAGATTTCTCCTTGGATCAAGAAGCTTTTACCCACATATTAAATATTATAGCCCTTAATATTCTGTGTCTGCAGGAAGTCATCCAGTCATTTTTTAAAAGTCTGTACAGACTCTGACCCAACCACCTCAACAGGCAGAGAATTACACCGCTTTATTGTTCTCACCGTAAAATAACCCTTCCTATGCTTTAAGCTAAATTTTCTTTCTTCCAGTCTAAATGGATGACCCCTTGTCCTGTGTATAGTCCTGTTAATGAATAGGTTATCAGACAATGGTTGATAATGGCCCCGTATATATTTATATAAGGTTATCAGATCCCCTCTAAGGCGCCGTTTCTCTAAACTAAACAGGTTTAACAACAAATACGTAACTGGCGGCGCGAACAGTATCGCTGTAGGATCTTGTGGTGGTTCTCTTGTCTTGTCTCGTCCGCATGTATGATAAAAAACAGAGAAAATGCAATAGTGCAGACGGAATACAATAGTAATAGCTATAAATACTATATATGTCCCACTCACAGACGAAGAGCCCCAACACTGGCTCTGAGTGGGTCAGCGCATGTGGTCAATAATTCTCCTCTGAAGGGGATGACCTATCACCTTCAGTGACGACAGTAAGGTGGGTTGGAGCTTAAGGCCAAGCTCTAGGACAGACTGCTTGTGGACTTATTAGAGGGAAAGTCCATGGAAACCTCTTTAAACAGCAAGCACACCAGGGACTGATGCAAAAGAAAATTTTAATAAAACTTTAAAACATTAAATAAAAAATAAAATACAATATCTGGCTCAGCCAGTGTACCCAGACGCGTTTCGCCACAGCATGTGGCTTCCTCAGTCGGTTTACAGGTGGGTAAATGAGTCACAATATATAGAATGAAATTTTAATTGTCCCCAGGTGTGATTAACTGCTGGGCGTGGGTTACACGCCTTAGATTGCCGAGATATCGGTTCCTCCGCAAATCCGCCATCTTGCGCATGCGCAGTAACGATGTTTGCGTTTCAGAATGGATATCCGCCATTTTGCGCATGCGTGTTGTGAGTTTGGATCCTTCCGATCGGCGTGCGGCGGTATGGGTCGTTTCCATGGCTTCTAGCAAACAGAAAAGGAGGCTAATAGCTCGAACAGAGTGGGGAATGATTGTCTATAACCCCTAAAACCTCATGAACTACCTTACATAAATGCGTGGAGGCGATATAATCCACAATGGTAAAAACAGTACAATACATTGTTAACCCTCCAAGGAAAAAATAAGGCTTCCCACATTACACATTTTAGAAGAGCTGGATAATCGACTATATCGGAATTAATGAATATAAACCTCCTAATATTAAGATGAACTCTGGTGGATCTATGATATATGTGTGTTGTGTATGATAATAAACCATACATGAAATAGTTATATAACAATATGTGACTAAACTAAAATAAAACGCCTAGAGTTACGTGTAAGTGTCATTACAACGGAATTAAGGGGAAGTATCGGTTAGATCCATGGTATAATACCCTTTAGGGAGGTAATGTCTAATATTAAACCTTAGTGACAAATAGAATAGAGATAACGTAATGTCTACAATGGGCAGATCTGTGAGATACAATTGACCGCCTTATAGAGAAGTATGAGGCTCAAGACATTACCCATATTAGGAATGAGATATGATGGGTCCAATCTTCTAAAGAGCATGGAGGACTATGTAGTGTAGAATTATCGAATGGGAACACTATTAATGCGGTCAATTATTTGAAGTGAGAAATCATCATAAACTTGACTGGCTTAATTAGCAATTTATCTATTGGCCAGTGGATAAAGGAGTATATGTGACAACTGAACAATTGTCGGAATATGAATAAATTTTATTGATATGGGACCTATGGAAAGTGTACTATCTTATATGAAAATTTTAGTGAATATAAATAAAAACTACAGAAGGATATGTGATAAACCACAAAAAGGGTTAAACATCCGGGTGTTAAGAGGCTAGTGCAGCAATGATATGTATATATTATGCATGATGGACAACTGCAAAAAAGACAGAATGTAAATACATAATGTTGTATATTGCCTTATAAGGAGGTAGATTATCCTATCTTAACAATAATGTTGGATAAATGAAAATGTGATCGTGCCCACAATAGGCAGGTCCATAAATTGTGTAAGGACACCTTATGGGAAAATGTAAAGCTTTAAAGGAATTAACTATTGTAAAGAAAGTGATGAACTATATAGTGTTGAACTACCGATGCAACATTACTAAAAAGGCTGCGTGTGTTGTAGGTGAAAAATCTCCTTAGGCTATATTGCTTTGATTAGAATGAATATATTGGCCAATATCAAATTAAGTGGAGGTCGATAACGACTATGTGGTCATAACAATATGAATAAATTGTGTGTGGAGATGGTGAACTCTCTTTTGTGGAGATAATAGTGAATGAAATGAAGACTACGATAAAATATGTGATTGACCATTAGGGAAGGTTTAGCATAGGGATGATGTATATGTATGTGATAGTGCAGATAGTGTTCTACACTGAAAATGTATAACCCTAATCTAAAATGATAGTGAGGTCTGTGTTATGGAATGTATCGCGCAATTGTTGTTTCCAAATGTGGAACCTGAGAAGCCCCCAATAATCTTAAAGAAAATGTATAACTTCAAAATCGTCGTTAAGCCCATTAGGAACCATAGTACCATGCTCAAAAATATGTCTCATTTCAGCCTTACCTAATTTCTTAGGTAGATTTTCTTCCGTCTCTATTTTTTTTATCTGTTCTAATGCCCAGAATTTAACCCCAATTGGGGAGCTATTATGGTGAATTTTGCAGTGTAAGGAAACAGAATGCTTTTCATAACTATTTTTAATATTTCTAGCATGCTCTGCTATCCTCACATTCAGGGCTCTTTTGGTACGCCCTATGTAGCCCAATCCACATGGACATTCTAACATGTAAATAACATTTTTGGAACAGCAGTTAAGGATTCCTTTGATCTGAACCTGTTGTGATATTTACGATTCGTGTATGAGCCTATATAACTTTTCTTGTTGGAGGTAGATCTACAGGCCAAACACACCCCACATTGATAGAAACCCTCTTTTAATCCAAAATGATTGGTGTTATTGCCCTCTTTTCTCTTGGGTTTACTCCGAACCAGATTAGATTTAATATTGTTGGCCCCCCTGAAAACTATTCGAGGGGTAGGCCCTATAACTTCCCAAGGTCAACATCGTTTTTGAGTACTGACCAATGCTTTCTTATAATCCTCTTTATCTTGTCTGCTTTGCTGTTATAATCACAGATAAAAAGAACCTCATTGGTTCCCTTATTTTTAGGTTTATAATCAAGATACTTGTCTCTATCTGCCTGAGACAATTCTAGGATTATAGTTTCCAACTCTGCATTATTATACCCTTTGTCCACAAAGTCTTGCTTAAGGGACAGGGCCTGTTCCTTAAAAGTGTCGTCATCGGAACAATTCCTCCTGAGTCTCGTGAATTGACCTTTAGGGACACCTTTGAGCCAGGGGGGATAGTGACAGCTGGTGCAGTCTATAAATGTGTTAGTATCAACCTCTTTAAAGAAGGTCTTGGATTTGATGCATTCCTCCTCTACATATATATGTAAATCCAAGAAGTTGACTTTGTTCTCGCTCCAAGTACTATCTAGTCTGATGCCCCATTCTGGACTATCCAAACTCTCTAAAAATGGTAGTAATGACTCCACCCCTCCCCTCAAATAAAGAAGATGTCGTCGATGTAACGTCTGAAAAGATGGACACTTCCTTGCGCCCAGCCACGCGACCCATACACGAACTTGCTTTCCCAAGCTGACATGTATAGGTTGGCGTAGCTGGGCGCAAATTTAGTGCCCATAGCTGTGCCTCTGCGTTGGATATAAAAATCCTCCTCGAACTTAAAGTAGTTGTTGTTTAATATGAATTTTACACCTTCAAGAATGAACCCCATATGTTCAGAACTGATCAAATCGGTCTTGGAGATCTCCTCTTCTAATTTACTTAGACCAAGGTCGTGTGGTATACTGCTATACAATGAATGAACATCACAGGTAACCAAAAGGTCTCCCTTTTGCCACTTTACCCCTTTTATTAGTTGTAACATACTAATCGTATCTTTCAAATAAGATGGAATTCTACAAACCAGTGGCTGGAGGAGCACGTCCACATATTCTGATAGACGGCTACTGATCGAATCTATCCCCGCCACTATGGGTCTGCCTGGGGGTTTAAGGGGGTCCTTATGGACCTTGGGCAGGATGTAGAAATGCGGTACTTTAGTGAACTCTATCGATAAATAATCAAATTCAGATTTATTGAGGATACTCTTATCCAGACCTCTTGTAAGAAGGGTATCAGTTTATGCCTTATCTCACTAACTGGATCTTTTGTCAGTTTGGTATAGGTGGAATTATCATCCAGAAGACGAAGAGCCTCCTCTTTATATGATTCCTTCGACCAAATCACTATCCCGCCGCCCTTGTCGGCGGGTTTTGATAATGATATTGGGGTCTTTCTGAAGATCTTTTAGGCCATGCGTTCTTCTTTTGTGAGATTTTGTTTATCTACTTTAGTGGACAACTTCTCTATGTCTTTCATGACTAGACCTTCGAACATCTTAATCTCATCCGAGACCATGTGTCTCGGATAAAATTTAGATCTATTTTTGAGGGTAGTGTGTACATTAGGGGTGCAGTTCTGAACAGCCTCCCTTTCCACTGGTTGTTTGAGGAAATACTTCTTTAAGCTCAACTTGCGTTTAAATCTTTGTAAATCAATAAATACCCCAAATTTATCGAGCCGATTGGAAGGGGCAAATTTGAGGCCCTTATTAAGGACACTTGTCTCTGATCTAGTGAGGATTTTATTGCTCAAATTGAAGATACCTTTCATGGGGATCGTTTCCTTTCTCTTTTTTCTCTCACGTACAAGTTTTCCTGCTCTGAAGAAAATAAAAAACCATTGTTAGACTTGGAAAGAAACTTAATTAAAGAGATGAAAATTAAATTAGAAATAGCTACTTTAAGAAATATAAAAAAGATAAAATCACTCCTAGGGGTCTTAGGTTCCAGAAGACACCATCTTCTGATAAAGATGATGCTGATTTATATTTCAGATGGAAACACTATTAGAGGTTTTGCCGTCACGATGATGGATTATGTCATTCAAAAGAGGAAAGATAAGCTTCCAAGCATTAATATTCTTGTTGAAGATCTGTCGAAACAGATCGAACACGAATATTCTAATAGAGACTTGCTGGATATACACAAAAATCTAGGGGATAAATTGGAAAAAATTGAAAAGGAAGTACTGGTGATTAAAAAACGCAAATATGAGAGGGATGTGGAGGATTACAGGAGGGGGAACGTACATAAGAGATATGATGATACTATAACAAACAACAGACATCCCAATAATAGAATGGAATCCACAGATACTGATGGGTGGACACAAGTGAAGCATAGAAGGTATGAAGAAAGGCCAAATCCCCAACGTAGAAATTGGAGAAAAAAGAGAAAGGAAACGATCCCCATGAAAGGTATCTTCAATTTGAGCAATAAAATCCTCACTAGATCAGAGACAAGTGTCCTTAATAAGGGCCTCAAATTTGCCCCTTCCTGATTTGATTATAGATTCAAGTTGAGCTTAAAGAAGTATTTCCTCAAACAACCAGTGGAAAGGGAGGCTGTTCAGAACTGCACCCCTAATGTACACACTACCCTCAAAAATAGATCTAAATTTTATCCGAGACACATGGTCTCGGATGAGATTAAGATGTTCGAAGGTCTAGTCATGAAAGACATAGAGAAGTTGTCCACTAAAGTAGATAAACAAAATCTCACAAAAGAAGAACGCATGGCCTTAAAAGATCTTCAGAAAGACCCCAATATCATTATCAAACCCGCCGACAAGGGCGGCGGGATAGTGATTTGGTCGAAGGAATCATATAAAGAGGAGGCTCTTCGTCTTCTGGATGATAATTCCACCTATACCAAACTGACAAAAGATCCAGTTAGTGAGATAAGGCATAAACTGATACCCTTCTTACAAGAAGGTCTGGATAAGAGTATCCTCAATAAATCTGAATTTGATTATTTATCGATAGAGTTCACTAAAGTACCGCATTTCTACATCCTGCCCAAGGTCCATAAGGACCCCCTTAAACCCCCAGGCAGACCCATAGTGGCGGGGATAGATTCGATCAGTAGCCGTCTATCAGAATATGTGGACGTGCTCCTCCAGCCACTGGTTTGTAGAATTCCATCTTATTTGAAAGATACGATTAGTATGTTACAACTAATAAAAGGGGTAAAGTGGCAAAAGGGAGACCTTTTGGTTACCTGTGATGTTCATTCATTGTATAGCAGTATACCACACGACCTTGGTCTAAGTAAATTAGAAGAGGAGATCTCCAAGACCGATTTGATCAGTTCTGAACATATGGGGTTCATTCTTGAAGGTGTAAAATTCATATTAAACAACAACTACTTTAAGTTCGAGGAGGATTTTTATATCCAACGCAGAGGCACAGCTATGGGCACTAAATTTGCGCCCAGCTACGCCAACCTATACATGTCAGCTTGGGAAAGCAAGTTCGTGTATGGGTCGCGTGGCTGGGCGCAAGGAAGTGTCCATCTTTTCAGACGTTACATCGACGACATCTTCTTTATTTGGAGGGGAGGGGTGGAGTCATTACTACCATTTTTAGAGAGTTTGGATAGTCCAGAATGGGGCATCAGACTAGATAGTACTTGGAGCGAGAACAAAGTCAACTTCTTGGATTTACATATATATGTAGAGGAGGAATGCATCAAATCCAAGACCTTCTTTAAAGAGGTTGATACTAACACATTTATAGACTGCACCAGCTGTCACTATCCCCCCTGGCTCAAAGGTGTCCCTAAAGGTCAATTCACGAGACTCAGGAGGAATTGTTCCGATGACGACACTTTTAAGGAACAGGCCCTGTCCCTTAAGCAAGACTTTGTGGACAAAGGGTATAATAATGCAGAGTTGGAAACTATAATCCTAGAATTGTCTCAGGCAGATAGAGACAAGTATCTTGATTATAAACCTAAAAATAAGGGAACCAATGAGGTTCTTTTTATCTGTGATTATAACAGCAAAGCAGACAAGATAAAGAGGATTATAAGAAAGCATTGGTCAGTACTCAAAAACGATGTTGACCTTGGGGAAGTTATAGGGCCTACCCCTCGAATAGTTTTCAGGGGGGCCAACAATATTAAATCTAATCTGGTTCGGAGTAAACCCAAGAGAAAAGAGGGCAATAACACCAATCATTTTGGATTAAAAGAGGGTTTCTATCAATGTGGGGTGTGTTTGGCCTGTAGATCTACCTCCAACAAGAAAAGTTATATAGGCTCATACACGAATCGTAAATATCACAAACAGGTTCAGATCAAAGGAATCCTTAACTGCTGTTCCAAAAATGTTATTTACATGTTAGAATGTCCATGTGGATTGGGCTACATAGGGCGTACCAAAAGAGCCCTGAATGTGAGGATAGCAGAGCATGCTAGAAATATTAAAAATAGTTATGAAAAGCATTCTGTTTCCTTACACTGCAAAATTCACCATAATAGCTCCCCAATTGGGGTTAAATTCTGGGCATTAGAACAGATAAAAAAAATAGAGACGGAAGAAAATCTACCTAAGAAATTAGGTAAGGCTGAAATGAGACATATTTTTGAGCATGGTACTATGGTTCCTAATGGGCTTAACGATGATTTTGAAGTTATACATTTTCTTTAAGATTATTGGGGGCTTCTCAGGTTCCACATTTGGAAAACAACAATTGCGCGATACATTCCATAACACAGACCTCACTATCATTTTAGATTAGGGTTATACATTTTCAGTGTAGAACACTATCTGCACCATCACATACATATACATCATCCCTATGCTAAACCTTCCCTAATGGTCAATCACATATTTTATCGTAGTTTTCATTTCATTCACTATTATCTCCACAAAAGAGAGTTCACCATCTCCACACACAATTTATTCATATTATTATGACCACACAGTCGTCATCGACCTCCACTTAATTTGATATTGGCCAATATATTCATTCTAACCAAAGCAATATAGCCTAAGGAGATTTTTCACCTACAACACACGCAGCCTTTTTAGTAATGTTGCATCGGTAGTTCAACACTATATAGTTCATCACTTTCTTTACAATAGTTAATTCCTTTATAAGCTTTACATTTTCCCATAAGGTGTCCTTACACAATTTATGGACCTGCCTATTGTGGGCACGATCACATTTTCATTTATCCAACATTATTGTTAAGATAGGATAATCTACCTCCTTATAAGGCAATATACAACATTATGTATCTACATTCTGTCTTTTTTGCAGTTGTCCATCATGCATAATATATACATATCATTGCTGCACTAGCCTCTTAACACCCGGATGTTTAACCCATTTTGTGGTTTATCACATATCCTTCTGTAGTTTTTATTTATATTCACTAAAATTTTCATATAAGATAGTACACTTTCTATAGGTCCCATATCAATAAAATTTATCCATATTCCGACAATTGTTCAGTTGTCACATATACTCCTTTATCCACTGGCCAATAGATAAATTGCTAATTAAGCCAGTCAAGTTTATGATGATTTCCCACTTCAAATAATTGACCGCATTAATGGTGTTCCCATTCGATAATTCTACACTACATAGTCCTCCATGCTCTTTAGAAGATTGGACCCATCATATCTCATTCCTAATATGGGTAATGTCTTGAGCCTCATACTTCTCTATAAGGCGGTCAATTGTATCTCACAGATCTGCCCATTGTAGACATTACGATATCTCTATTCGATTTGTCACTAAGGTTTAATATTAGACATTACCTCCCTAAAGGGTATTATACCATGGATCTAACCGATACTTCCCCTCCATTCCGTTGTAATGACACTTACACGTAACTCTAGGCGTTTTATTTTAGTTTAGTCACATATTGTTATATAACTATTTCATGTATGGTTTATTATCATACACAACACACATATATCATAGATCCACCAGAGTTCATCTTAATATTAGGAGGTTTATATTCATAAATTCTGATATAGTCGATTATCCAGCTCTTCTAAAATGTGTAATGTGGGAAGCCTTATTTTTTCCTTGGAGGGTTAACAATGTATTGTACTGTTTTTACCATTGTGGAGGATTATATCGCCTCCACGCATTTATGTAAGGTAGTTCATGAGGTTTTAGGGGTTATAGACAATCATTCCCCACTCTGTTCGAGCTATTAGCCTCCTTTTCTGTTTGCTAGAAGCCATGGAAACGACCCATACCGCCGCACGCCGATCGGAAGGATCCAAACTCACAACACGCATGCGCAAAATGGCGGATATCCATTCTGAAACGCAAACATCGTTACTGCGCATGCGCAAGATGGCGGATTTGCGGAGGAACCGATATCTCGGCAATCTAAGGCGTGTAACCCACGCCCAGCAGTTAATCACACCTGGGGACAATAAATTTTCATTCTATATATTGTGACTCATTTACCCACCTGTAAACCGACTGAGGAAGCCACATGCTGTGGCGAAACGCGTCTGGGTACACTGGCTGAGCCAGATATTGTATTTTATTTTTTATTTAATGTTTTAAAGTTTTATTAAAATTTTCTTTTGCATCAGTCCCTGGTGTGCTTGCTGTTTAAAGAGGTTTCCATGGACTTTCCCTCTAATAAGTCCACAAGCAGTCTGTCCTAGAGCTTGGCCTTAAGCTCCAACCCACCTTACTGTCGTCACTGAAGGTGATAGGTCATCCCCTTCAGAGGAGAATTATTGACCACATGCGCTGACCCACTCAGAGCCAGTGTTGGGGCTCTTCGTCTGTGAGTGGGACATATAGATATTTATAGCTATTACTATTGTATTCCGTCTGCACTATTGCATTTTCTCTGTTTTTTATCATACATGCGGACGAGACAAGACAAGAGAACCACCACAAGATCCTACAGCGATACTGTTCGCGCCGCCAGTTACGTATTTGTTGTTCATTGTTCACTGGTTTGGGGAACCACTGAGTGCTGGTTGGCTTGGGAGATTTGGTGGCGGCACAGGCGGGGCGCCTACCACTTTGGTTGTGTTAAACAGGTTTAAGCTTGTTAGTCTTTCCTCATAACTTAACCCTTCCATCCCCTTATTAATTTAGTTGCCCGTCTCTGCACTTTTTCTAGCGATATAATATCTTTTTTAAGACCGGTGCCCAAAATCACACGCATATTCAAGTGCGGCCTGACCATTGATTTATACAGAGGCAAAATTATGTTTTCATCCCGTGAGTGAACTCCCCTTTTTAATGCATGCCAGTACTTTGCTGGCCTTGGCGGCTGCTGTTTAACATTGCACATTGTTACTTAGTTTGAAGTCTATGATTATTCCCAAATCCTTCTAGGCACGATATTTGAAGGAATTTTTCGTTTTTATTTTTATCCCTTATTTCATGGAAAACTCACTGTCCCTTTTTTTTTTTTTTAAATTCTTTATTTAGAGAATTATACATAACAAGAAATTCACGAAATCAAACGTAGAAAAAGACAGCCGTCTAGGGCTGGCCAAACTAACTACGGTCAGCCAGTCAGATAATGTAAGATGCAAGTAGTAACAGGTCAATAAGGGAATAATAAAAACAAAAAACAAAAAGCAATAAGTCCCAACCTCAGTGAAGGAAGAAAACACAAAAGAAACACATAAGCATGTAGGACTATCAACGTAAATGCCATAAATTGTCCTGATAGATTATACTCAGAGCTTATCTATAGACCAGTGACACGTACACATAGAAGAAAAAAGCTGGGGGGGTAAACAATATCGCTCAGGTCTCAGTCTGGCTGAAGTTCCGGAGGGTCCGGCGAGATGCCCGCCGCTTCAAGGTCGGACCAGGCGGTTTCAGGATCAGTGATGGTGTAGGGGACATTATTATGTGTCACCACCAATGCTCCCGCCAAGCCCCACCGATAACGGATCCCCCTCCGACGAAGAACCGCAGTCACAGGACGGAACCGCCTGCGAGCAAGCAGAGTCTGGAATGGAAGGTCGTGATACAAAGCCAACGTGGAGCCCTCAAATTTCACTGGATCTCTTGCGCCAGGAGCAGACATAAGCTTGACCTTAAATGCTACGTCATGAAAGGCCACCACGACATCGCGGGTGTCCCCTTCGAAAGCGCCGCAGGTTTCCGAACCCTGAATACCGATCCGATCACATCTGGCTTGTCAGGAGGGAGTCCCGCCATCCGAAGGGCCAAACGAGACACATAAGCTGGGAGTTCATCCGACGACACAGAGTCCGGGATGCCTCTGACCCTGACGTTACGACGGCGGTGTCTTGTTTCCAGCATCTCCACAGAGCGGGACAAAAGCTCGACCTGGGATCTTAGACCAGCGACCTGTCCCAACAGGTGAGTATGTTCCGATAGCACTGTAGAGGTCGTCGCGCTGCACTGCTGTCACCTGCGCACGGATTGTTGCAACCTCCTCCCGAACCGCCGCCACTTCAGGTTTCCACACCCCCCGGATCTCCGGAGTTCGTCCAGGATCCTCCGAAGGTCTCTTTTCGTAAGAGGAAGATCATCATCCTCCTCCTGCCGACTTTCCTCAGGCTGTGTCATACGGGTTTCGAATGAGGTCGCTCTCGTTTGTTGCGGTTGGGCACCTGTCTCAAAACGTCCTGTCGTAATGAAGCCACACTACTGCTGGCTGAAAGCTGGTGTTCCTCAGCCGAATCCCCGTCAGAGAGCCACCAGCAGTAAGTGAGGCACTCAAAGACGCCGTCAGCGCTGCTTTTCGTTTCTTTTGCGCCCTTTTTTTTGCTGCTGCAGATAGTGGTTGGGAGTCTGGTGTCCGAGATTGTGGGGAGATCCAGGTCATCGCAGAGCTACCACCCGAGTGCCAGGGGTCCTCTTCATCTTCCGAAAAGTCATAGCCCGGGGGGAGGGAGGAGGAGATCGCATCTCCCTTCGAAATGGACCCACCTCTCATGGAGTCCCGAATGTCCCTCTGTCTGGACCGCAGCTTCTGTGAGCGACCGGTGGGCATGTCACCAAAAGCGCAGGCACAAAGAAGAAGAGCGGTAAAAGTTCTCAGAAATCTCCTTCCAGGCTTCTAAAATGGCCGCTAGTACTAGGCCCCGATTGTGCCGCGGGGGTTAATCCGCTCCGGAGCGTCAATTTCGGGGGTAAGGCAAACTCACCGAGTCCCCCAGTGCCCCCAGAGACCGTAGAGCGTTTCTCAAGTGCGAGCAAGTGGCGGAAATCCTCACTGTCCCTTTTAAAAGCGTTTTTTTAAAAAACTTTTTGTCCTTGTTTCCTGTCCCCCAGGGCACTACCCGGACCCCCATACACCTTTTATGGCAAATATGTAGCATATATGCCCTCTTGGAGGGCACTCTAAAAATCGAATTTTCAGTCCCATTGACTTGCATTGAGTTCGAGTTCGAATCCGAACATTTGAAGAGTTCGAGCGCGAACTGAACTCGGGGTTGTTCGGCTCATCCCTAATGCTGAGGCTATGAGAATCCTATGGTTTCTTTCTCAGAGTGATGTCATACTGTTATCAGTAACCTCATACTGCTCAGTGACATCCTTCTTTCCTGACATTGTTCTCCATGATGTCCCTCTGTTCTCCGTGATGTCCTTCTGTTCTCTGTGATGTCCTTATGTTCTACATGTTGTCGTTCTGTCCTCATGACGTCCTTGTGTTCTCCATGATGTTGCTCTGTTCTCTGTGGCGTTTGAAAGGGTTAAATTGCCTACCCCCTTATCTATGAGGAGTACAAAGAGCTGGGCAGAATTGGGGGAGGGAGAGGCATGGCTGGGCTGGGTTGAAAGTGCATATCAATTCATTTCAAATAAGCTTTATTGAAAGGACCAAATACATTTTAGCGTTGCCAAAGCGCATGGGGAGGTTATATGGGGTGGAAGGGGGGGGGGTAGTGGGACATATATGGGGGGGAATGGGCAAGTCTATGGATATTATCAGGGGTAAGGGATAATGTAAAGGGGGATCGGGCGAGTCCGTGTTGGGGATTTATATGTCCGGGATCTCTCATGTTCCTCTCAGTCTGTGGCATTCTGTGATGTATTGGGCAGATATATTCACCGCCGGCTCCTCTTCTCCTCCCCAGTATGATGTGGAGTTTCCTCGTTGTCGGATATAATCTCTGCACGTGAGTACAACACGT
Organism: Leptobrachium leishanense; assembly: GCA_009667805.1. Taxonomy (NCBI): domain Eukaryota; kingdom Metazoa; phylum Chordata; class Amphibia; order Anura; family Megophryidae; genus Leptobrachium; species Leptobrachium leishanense. The sequence continues at coordinate 61,240,597 of CM019066.1, read as the reverse complement.
TATATATATTGGTCTTCTCAGCCAAGCCTTCAATATGTCAGGGATTATTATTTCATAAGAAATTTATACGAGACACAAATATCAATCGTTTATATTTAGAAACATAGAAAAATGTCGTCAGATAAGAACCTTTCGGCCCATCTAGTCTGCCCAATTACATGGATACTTTACCTGGATTTATCTTTTGTTTAGGATAGCCTTATGCCTATCCCATGCCTGCTTAAATTCAATTACTGTTTTGTCCTCTACCACTTCTACTGGAAGACTGTTCCATGTATCCACCACCCTCTCAGTAAAATAATGCTTCCTGATGTTACTTTTAAACCTTTGCCCCTCTAATCTAAGACTATGTCCTCTTGTTTTGCTATTTTGTTTCCTTTTAAATATACTCCCTTCCTCTACCTTGTGGATTCCCTTTACGTATTTAAATGTTTCTATCATATCTCCTCTCTCGTCTTTTTTCCAAGCTGTACATGTTAAGATCATTAAGCCTTTCCTGGTAACTTTTCTCCTTCAAGCCGTACACCATTTTAGTAGCCCTTCTCTGAACTCTCTCTAAGGTGTCTATATCCTTCTGGAGATACGGTCTCCAGTACTGCACACAGTACTCCAAGTGAGGTCTCAGCAGTGCTCTGTACAGTGGCATGAGCACTTCCCTTTTCCTACTGCTAATACAGGCTCTCCCTACACAACCAAGCATTCTGCCAGCATTTCCAAGAATTCTGCCAGCATTTCCTGCTGCTCTATTACATTGACTACTTACCCTTAGATCCTCTGCAATAATAACCCCTAAATCCCAACCCTCAGATGTATCAAATATTCTATATTCAGCCCTTGGGTTTTTACGTCCCAGGTGCATTATCTTGCACTTATCCACATTAAAACTCAATTGCCACAACTCCCACCATTTTTTTAGTTTACCTAAATCATTTGTCATTTGGCTGATCCCTCCAGGAACGTCAACCCTGTTGCAAATCTTTGTGTCATCAGCAAAAAGACATACTTTTCCATTAATACCTTCTGCAATATCACTAATAAAAATATTAAAGAGAATGGGTCCAAGTACTGACCCCTGAGGTACCCCACTGGTAACAAGACCTTGCGCCGAATAAACTCCATTTACCACAAGCCTCTGTTGCCTGTCACTCAGCCACTGCCTAATCCAGTCAACAATATTGGAATCCAAGCTCAAAGATTGCAATTTATTGATAAGCTTCTATGCAGAACAGTATCAAAAGCCTATTCTATTTGCTAGAAATTCTCCTAAATTCTTTTAATTGTCTGTGTTTTGCTTTGAAAAATACAATAATCGGATAAAAACATATATATATATATTATTACGTATACAAAAAAGTTTCAAATCTCATATCCTAAACAAAATTTTATAAACCATAGTGCATCAGCATATAAAAACTAGCTTCACAATATATGTATCTCCGGTTAGTAACTGCATATATGATTAATATCATTTACCTTATCAGTTAGTAACTAATACACAAATGGTTAATAAACATTTCTGCTTAATACAACATGCATTTCCCAGCAAGCAATGTTTAACCAGCCAGCTCTTATAGAAATATATATTTCTCTATGCTACATGGATCAACAAAAGATGAGCTAATTTAAAAGGATAAGTAATAAAACTTATTTAGTGAATCCTCCCCTAATCTCGAGAATTAAACTTCTAATCTTTTGCTTTTTATTTTGTAGTTATATAATTCCTTGCTTATTAATTTTAATCACAGTAATTTCCAAATTCAATATATATTGGTATCAATCTTACAACATTTCTTTTAGGAATAAATCCTTATGTCCACTTCTTCATATTTCTATCTGCAGAATAGAAATACTAACAGGGTTATCCAAAGAGATTCGAAAAGTCACCGCACGTTCGGTGACTTTTCGTTCTCTTCAATTCGGTTCCTTTTGCCGAATGCATTTCGGTGACCCTGCGGTGTATTCAGCAAGCACCACAGGGTCCCCGAATTGCAGGGAAAAGCTGCCGACAACCTGACGAAAACTCACCGAATGCACGCTGAAAACAAGCAAAAACATCTGGATTAACCTTCGAAAAACCCGAACAGGAGCCGAACAGGAGCCGAAAAGGAGCCGAATCACACAGAGCCGAAGCAGCTGTGACGTAGAGGAGGCAGTGAATAAATTAGAAAAACCATTTGTATGAATCTGGGAAAATGAAACGCTGTTTGCAAAGAAACTACTGAGCGAAAATGTCTGAAATTTTCACAGGAGGTCCAGGGAATGATAATAAAGAGGGCTGTTACAAAAAAAATAAGTAAACTGAAAAAAAAAAAAAAAAAAATCGGACTTTTAATTTTTTTTAAAAAAATTAAGAAAAATGCTTAAAGTATCCTAAAAAATCTATAAATAAAGAGACTTTTTGCTGCAGAATTTTATAATGAACGGTTTATTAGATATTGAATTAAAACGGGAATATTTTTAACATTGAAGTCTATGGGATTCTCCTGAATAAATTTGCCGAATGAAACCACCGAATGGCAGGACATTAGGGGAACCTTTCACTGCTGGTTTGTGTTCTCTGAATAGCCGAAGCAGTGCTTTTTCATGGGGATTTCACTGCCCTCGAACAGGGACCGAACAGGCACCGTATGTTCAGGCAATTCGCCAGGATTTGGCGAATTGCCTGCTCTCTGGATAGTCGAATGGCCAAGAAAGGTAACCGAACGCTGATTTTCAGCGTTAGGTTACCTTTCTCAAGCAATTCGGATCTCTTTGGATAACCCTGTTAGAATTTTTGGAACTACCCAGAATCTGAGAAATCTCAGTCTACGTTGCAAGAATATCTACAAATATATATAATTACATTAAATCCTTAATTTCATACATTACCTGTCCAATCTGGATTTTAATGAGTCTGCCTTGGAATTCCTGTGTGATGCTTTGTTTTGGAATATGTGAAGATTATCGATATCAGATAATCAATGCATGTAAGTTAGAGATTTGGTGAGAGTCAGAGTTTTGGGGAGAGTCTTGATTTCCTCATGTCCTGGGATCTGCCTGCATCGTGGTGTGAGTCTGAGTGTTGGAATCTCGGACTCTTCTGCGGTAATCCCCTGACTGCATTGTCGGATCTTCAATTATAGTCAATTTGACGTCACTAGCAATATTTTTGATACATCAAATCTAATATTTACTATCCTCTAGAGGGCAGTATTGCACTTCTTAATTAATTCCACCATTTCTTTTTATTTCTTATCTCCCAGTGTCAGAGGTCAATCTATACACAAAGACCTCTTCTCTCAGTATAGACACTGTGTCTCTACCTGTCATACCTAATTTATATCCCTAACTCCTTTCAAAATTACTTACTGAGTCCTATCAGCTGAATTCTTTTCTGGTTAACTCAACAGAATCTATTCTTTAGTAATTTTTATTATTTAACAATTATATACTTTGTACAATATTTATTGGAGTATACATTTCCTACTGTAAATATAATAAAATATACCTTGATTATAAACATATATTTTGTGAATATAAATCTATATTACAGAGATATTAACTCTTATTCCTATACCCAAAAGACAAAATATCTTTTGTTTTAAAAACTTAAGACAGACCAATAAATTTAATTATGACACGTCTTAGCACTTAACTCTAGCATTATCACACAAAAACATTCTAGGTTCCTTCATGGCTGGCACTTCTAAAAAAATATAAAAGACTTCACCCAGGAATGAACTCTGTAAAAAAAAAAATCTCGTTCATTTCTAAACCTAGAGAAAATTGAAAGAAAAGACTGTCTTTAAAAACAAAATGGCTACAGACATCCATTTTACCTTTTTCCTTTCTGTAATATACCCGACATCATCTCTTCTATAGAAGTAAAGTCCGGGATGAGAGCGGAGAGTCTCTGGAAGTGAGTTTCCCTCCGTGCTGAGTGTGACGGAAACGTTCTCTTCCGTCTGTCCTGACTCTCCAGACACCCCTTCGTTGCGGTCAGCCCGGCTACTGGGAGCGCTGTCCTCAGCGCCTCGGCAGCTTGACCTGCTTCTGTTCCTCTGCCCTGGAGCCATTAGGAATTTCCTGAAGGCCACTCGGTGCCTTCTGAGGTTGAGGGTATAGTGTAGCATCGCTGAAATAAAACATCAGACGCGGCTGTATGCTTTAAAACAGGATTCTCTCTCAGTGTTCTGACTTTTAATGAACAAAAACGCCACCATTTAAGCTGAAATCCAACAGCCATAATTGCATAAATGATGCACATCGTCCTACTAAAATGCTAATTACATTATGTCAGTGTTACGGAGCTGACAACTGGCGCTCCTCAGCGAGCCACAAGAAACTGACTTGGCTGTTTTAAAGACCATTTTTACTTTTCCCTCGGTTTTGCGTTTCAAATTGTATGGACAATTTTATGTTCTTACTATGTGGTTTTATTGAAGGGTGGTGTATTTTTCAATGTAGTTTAAATGGCATAACTTTAGTTTTAAATATACTTATATTCCTGTAGGTAAATGTGTTTCTGTATAGCCAGTAAACAAGCATTACTGCTGTGTAATTTATGCAACAGGGCTTTTCCCCTTATCTAGCTGCATGTTTAATTCAAGGAATCTGTGATAGTGTTTCGTGTTTAATTTGATGTGTGCGTTGAAGGCTAAAGAATGTAAAGAATGTTTATTGTAAATTTTATTGGAAATTCCTAACGGCTCCAGGGCAGAGGAACAGAAGCAGGCGGGTCAAGCTGCTCGAGGCAATGAGAACAGCGCTCCCAGTAGCCGGGCTGACCGCAACAAAGGGGTGTCTGGAGAGTCAAGACAGATGGAAGAGAACGGTTCCGTCACAGTCAGGTATTTACAATAAACATTCTTTACATTCTTTAGCCTTTAGCTCACACAACATTTGCATAATCTCTTGTTCTAACACATCAGACTAAAGGCAAAGACTATCACAGACTTCTTGAATCAAATATGCAGCCAGATAAGGGGAAAAGCCCTGTTGCATAAATTACACAGCAGTAAAGCTTGTTTACTGGCTATACAAAAACACATTTACCTACAGGAATAGAAGTATATTTAAAACTAAAGTTACGCCATTTTACACTAAACTAATTTAAACTAAAACCAAACGATGTAAAATATATTTAAAATCACACGATACAACTGAACATAAAGTCTCTTGGGGTTTGAAGCATGGAGCGTTACATCAGCTCCATGACATATGTCCCCCCTTCCAGAAAGGCAGGGCAAGCTTAGATCCCAAATGGATCGCTTGCCACTGACGAGACCTCTCACTTTGTCCCTTTTCTGCACCATCTTCAAAGTTCCAGGTTGCGGGCACATAAGCAAAGTCAGCGGGGTCTGACGGTCGCTGGAGGGTTGTGGGTCCATAGTCCCGAGGCAAGAGGCAAGCCAACCCTCTTGTCCAGTGTTCCCAAGGACTCACCGCAGTAGTGTCTGCCAGGCAACAGGCGTCCACAGACACAAAACGTTTTCTAGCGGGCACACTGGAATCCCCCCCATATCTTTCTGTCTCCAGGCCCCCTCTGCGGACCCAGGACCAGAACACAGTCAGCAATCCAAGTCCCCAGTCTCTCCTTCTGCTGCTGCCCCCCTCCTGAACATTTAAAAAGTGCCCAGCCCACAGCAATCCCCACAATCACAAAAGGGAGCTATGACGGAATGGGATGTTGTCCGCCTGCGGGTGTGCTCTATCTGCGTGGCCCCGGCGCTTACCGCTGGCCCGACTACCGAGTGACGCGGCACTCGGCGTCTCGTGCGGCCTGGCGTGACCCTGGGGAAGGGTTAGCGGGCGGTGGAGGGGACCCCTGCCTAGAACCAGCCCGACCACTGAGCCTGTCACGGGATGGCCCAGCACCCTCAGCCAGGGGCGGCGCAGTGACAGTGGTGACATGAACACTTGGGTGTGGTGGCACGCACCCCGTTTTACCAGTATTTTTAGTTAGATGTGATTATTGTGTGGTGTAATAAAGTGTTCCCCGTTGGTTATGGTGTAATGTATTTTTCCCTTTGTTTGCCTTGCTCGCCGCCATTTTCCGATTCTTGTGGCGCAGTCGGAATTTCGATTCGGAAAATGGCCGATCCGAACCATCCGGTTCGGATCGCAAAATGGCCGATTCGGACCATCCGGTCCGAATTGGCGACTCCCTGAAGGATGGTGGCCAATGGGTCCCGGGAGGGCGGGCAAGGAGTCCCATTGTATTCTAATTATAATGAGAAGTAATAAAAGTCTGTAATGTAAACAATAAAGGCAGTTCCTGCAGTACATTCAGCTGTGTCTGGTGTGGCTTGATTCTCCGCCGTATTTCGGATCTGAGTGTCCCCCGCGGCCTCAGAATACGGTGCCCATCCGATCCGAATCGAGCGCGCTGACCCTGCATCGAGCATCAGGGCAGCGGCGCTACATCCGAAGATTCGATCGGGGAAATTCAGAGATCCGAACCGAAGGGCGGCCGCGTACCGCGCTTCGGTATTGCGAGGGATTGCGGTGCGATCCGAATCCCTCGCCCAACCCGGCAGATCCGAAGATTCCTTCAGCCCTGGTCCGATCCGAAAAGTCGTCCACCGAGATCTCCGTTAGTTCCGAAAAGTTACCCGCACCGCGATCGGAAACGTTTCCCGCAAGATCCGAAACGTTTCCCACATCGAACGAAGATTCCTCCGCGGCTGGCAGATCCGATCTCCACGGACGTCCCACACCCGCAAGGTCAGTGAACCAGCTGCTCGGGACGCTGAGTGCTGTAGGGCTCAGTGGTCGGGCTGGTTCTAGGCAGGGGTCCCCCCACCGCCCGCTAACCCTTCCCCAGGGTCACGCCAGGCCGCACGAGACGCCGAGTGCGCGTCACTCGGTAGTCGGGCCAGCGTAAGTGAAGGGGTCACGCAGATTGAGCACACCCGCAGGCGGAACAACATCCCATTCCGTCATACTGGTGCAGCGGTGGGGTGGGATCGCTCTCTGCAGACCCCTAGGAGACCTACGCCATGGCGGTGTACAACCCCTACAACCGGGACACCCTGCGTGGGATGTTGGAGAACCGGGGAGGAACGCCGGGTAACAAGAAACGGAAGACGCTGATCAAGGAGCTGACCAGGATGGATCAGGACGAGGCGACGACGCCCGTCCCCAGCCCTGTCTACGCAGAGGGGAGGAAGGCGCTGACCTCAGAGAGGTGCGGCGCCGGATCGCCCTGCTTGGAGATGCCCCGACGACAGAGGACCGATGTGAGGTGATTCGGAAGTTCTACCGGGAGTTGAGCTGGAGAAGGAACGCCAGCACCAGCTGCGGTTGGCAGAGCTCCGCGGAGCAGAAACTGATTACAATGACCCCGAACCCTACCCCGTGGAACCCTGGGTCGAGACTCACAGCTCGTCTGGAGCTTCACCCTGGGAATCCACAACCCCCAGTGACGACGCTTGGGACGACTCTCAGCTTGCCTGGAGCCTGTACTGAGGACATCACTCATCCCAGCGACCCTCGGATGGAGACTCACAGCCCGCCTGGAGCTGCATCTGAGGACGCCACATTCCCCACTGAGGAGCGGTGCTCCTGCGCTGGCACATACGCCGACGTGAAGGTCGTGCTGGCCAGAGAGCTGCAGGAGGGCCTGGAGCAGGACCAGGGTCCACAGAGGAGCTGTGGTACGAGGCCCTGGACCATGAGCGGACTGCCATGACGTGGACATTCCTCCGACGCCGACGTCTACCGGGAGCAGTACGCTGTGCGAGCAGCGTTCCTGCAGGGCCGGGCCCCAGAAGGGTGGGAGGACGAGCTCTGGAGTCTGGTGCAGGAGGAGGTCGCACTGGACGCCGCGTACCGCGCCGCTCCGGTGGCTAACTGCGCTCCGGCAGTACGGCCGTTGGGAGGCAGTTCCGTTGCAGGGCCTCGCTACGGAGGCACAGGACTGCTCTACGAGGGCATGGCCGCCGACCCCGATTTCGGAGAAGAGACCGAGGAACGGATGGAGGACATCCTGGAGCGGCGGGAATTGGAAATCCCGTCAGACAGCAGGGACTCAGTGTTTGAGGAGCTGGAGTCCCTGGCTGAGCGAGAGTGGGAGCTCGAGGTGGCTTATCGGAGACTGTTGGACGGCGTTCCGCAGTTGAGCCTGAGCTCCCCGTGGTGGGACGGGTCGGCGGAGGAAGTCGACAGTCCCCAGGTTTGGGACCTATGGGAAGCCGAGGCGGACTCATGGGTGCCCGTGGGGGGGTCGTCTGAGGAAGTTACCCCCCTCACCCCGCAAGAGGACAGGGTGGCCGAGGCCACGGGTCCAGCGGGGGAGGAGACGGATGGTTCCCCCGGATGGGTTGTGCGCAACCGTCAATTGCCCGGGGGGTGAAGTGACCATCCTTCCCCAAGGAGATCTCCAACCAGCGGAAGAGCTGGCTACGGGGCAGAGTGCTGCTGGCCTCTGCCCATTGCCCAAAGTCTGCCAGGAGGGGCAGACAGATGGTTCCCCCGGGATGGGTTGTGCGCAACCCTTGGTTGTCCCGGGGGGTGAAGCAACCATCCTTCGCCAGGGAGATCTCTCACCAGCGGAAGAGCTGGCTACGGGGCAGAGCGCCGCTGGCCTCTGCCCACTACTCAGAGTCTGCCCGGAGGAGCAGACGGATGGTTCCCCCGGGACGGGTTGCGCGCAACCATTGATCGCCCCGGGGGGTGAAGAAACCATCCTCCGCAGGGAGATCCTCGCCCAGCTGATGAGCTGGCTACGGGGCAGAGCGCCGCTGGCCTCTGCCCATCCCTCTCAGTTTGCCTCGAGGGGCAGCGCGAGGATGACCCTGTACGACTGCCGCGGCAGCGGTTCAGTCCCCTCGTCGGCGGCCAGGGAGAGCAGCCGGGTTTGACCTCGTTTGTCCTCCCGGTTGCCGTTTCCGTACCCGGTCAACCAGCAGAAGAGCTGACGCCAGGGCAGAGAGCCGCTGGCCTCTGCCCGTTCCGCCCAATTCGCCCCGAGGGGCAGAGCGTGGATGACCCTGGGCGACTGCTGTTGCATTCTGTGATTCTCCCTTCCAGCTGGCTGGAGGAGCAGCCAGGTCTGGCTCTTGTGGTTCCTTCAGTTGCCGTGTCCGTACCTGGCCCTCCAGTGGAAGAGCTGGCAACGGGCAGAGCGCCGCTGGCCTCTGCCCATTTTTGCAACCTTTGGGCTCGGGAGCCTTACCCCGCCACGGTCCTGTCCCACGGCTGATCTGGGCACCTGGGGCGTGTGCAGTTAGCACCCGGGTTCCCCAGGTGAGTGACAATCCTGGGGGGGGCACCGGAGGCCCTCCGGCCCAGAGGCATGTCTTCTCGCCCAGCCGGGGACACCCTCAGGACATGGGGGCCCGACCAGGCTGGCACGGCCGCAAGGCCAAATGGAGAGGCCTGGTGACCCGGCCTCCCCAGACTGACTATGGGCCTGGGAGCACCGACTTCCCCGGTATGACCCGGTGGGGTCAGACCAGGTGCGTCGAACTGGGGAGGGGGAGAGTGTCACGGGATGGCCCAGCACCCTCAGCCAGGGGCGGCGCAGTGACAGTGGTGACATGAACACTTGGGTGTGGTGGCACGCACCCCGTTTTACCAGTATTTTTAGTTAGATGTGATTATTGTGTGGTGTAATAAAGTGTTCCCCGTTGGTTATGGTGTAATGTATTTTTCCCTTTGTTTGCCTTGCTCGCCGCCATTTTCCGATTCTTGTGGCGCAGTCGGAATTTCGATTCGGAAAATGGCCGATCCGAACCATCCGGTTCGGATCGCAAAATGGCCGATTCGGACCATCCGGTCCGAATTGGCGACTCCCTGAAGGATGGTGGCCAATGGGTCCCGGGAGGGCGGGCAAGGAGTCCCATTGTATTCTAATTATAATGAGAAGTAATAAAAGTCTGTAATGTAAACAATAAAGGCAGTTCCTGCAGTACATTCAGCTGTGTCTGGTGTGGCTTGATTCTCCGCCGTATTTCGGATCTGAGTGTCCCCCGCGGCCTCAGAATACGGTGCCCATCCGATCCGAATCGAGCGCGCTGACCCTGCATCGAGCATCAGGGCAGCGGCGCTACATCCGAAGATTCGATCGGGGAAATTCAGAGATCCGAACCGAAGGGCGCGGCCGCGTACCGCGCTTCGGTATTGCGAGGGATTGCGGTGCGATCCGAATCCCTCGCCCAACCCGGCAGATCCGAAGATTCCTTCAGCCCTGGTCCGATCCGAAAAGTCGTCCACCGAGATCTCCGTTAGTTCCGAAAAGTTACCCGCACCGCGATCGGAAACGTTTCCCGCAAGATCCGAAACGTTTCCCACATCGAACCGAAGATTCCTCCGCGGCTGGCAGATCCGATCTCCACGGACGTCCCACACCCGCAAGGTCAGTGAACCAGCTGCTCGGGACGCTGAGTGCTGTAGGGCTCAGTGGTCGGGCTGGTTCTAGGCAGGGGTCCCCTCCACCGCCCGCTAACCCTTCCCCAGGGTCACGCCAGGCCGCACGAGACGCCGAGTGCGCGTCACTCGGTAGTCGGGCCAGCGGTAAGCGAAGGGGTCACGCAGATTGAGCACACCCGCAGGCGGAACAACATCCCATTCCGTCATAGAGCCATATGGCACTCAGCGTCCCGAGCAGCTGGTTCACTGACCTTGTGGGTGTGGAGTACGTCTGCGGGCGGCCGGCCGATTTCGGGGATCGGATCTTTCCCGGCGGAATATTCGGATCTGATTGCGGAGGACTTTTCGGATCGTAGATGGATGCAGCTTCGGATCTTGCGGGATCGGCAGAGTCTTCGGATCTTACCGCGGTCTCTTGCAATACCGAAGCGCGGTACACGGCCGCGCCCTTCGGATCGGATCTCGGACTAATAGTCTGGGAACCGAACACCATACGCTGCGCCTCTGTCCTGATGCGAGATGCAGGCACAGAGCGCTCGGTTCGGATCTAGTTGAACACCGTACCCTGAGACTGCGGGGAATCCTCAGACGATGAAGTACGGCGGAGAAATAAAGACATCAGACGAGGCTGGATGCACTGGTAAATCTGGCTTTATTATTCACAGCTCAGGCATTTATCAACTTTACACAAATTATGAATACAATGGGAATCCCTGCCCGCCCTCACAGGACCCATTGGCCGTTACAGTTCGGGGAGTCGCCGATTCGGACCGGATGGTCCGAATCGGCCATTTTACGATTCGAACCGGATGGTTCGAATCGGCCATTTTCCGATTCGAATAATCTGATTGCAACCACGAGGCAATCGGAAAATGGCGGCGGGCAAGGCAGACAAAGGGAACACATTTCACAATCAACGGGGAACACTGTATTACACCACACATAACCACATCTAATAAAAAGTACTGCAAAACTCTGTGCGTGCCACCGCACCTAAGTGTTCATGGCCAAATCAATGTCCTTGTGCACCGCCCCTGGCTGAGGGTGCTGGGCCATTCCGTGACAGGAGCAATTCTTCCTGGGGTCAGGAACTTGATTGCCTCTCAGGATAGTCACTCACCGATTCTTCTGGACTTCTAGGCAGGTAAGAAGTGGTCCCCTCTCTGGCGGCACCTTGGTTCCTAATGGTGGAGTACTGGGGGGTCTCCATCTTTGTCGGGGACAAGGCACACTCCGATGCCAGCACAGCATCCACCTCCAGCAACACTGGGTACAATCGCTCCTCTATGCCAAATATAACAGGGTCAATGCCTTGACTCCCTGTTGTGTTGCTCTCCTCCGTGGTGGGCACATGGGTGCTGGCAGCCTGTGCCAGGGACAACTCCTGTTGGAGCTGTCGGCACTGTGCTCGTGTCCCTTCAAGCTCAGCCTGCAGGTGACTGACAGTACCCTGGTGCTCCTGCTCCAATACACCTAGTTGGTGTGTCAGACGGCTCACCTCCATCTCGCTTGCCTTGGTTTGAGCGAGGCTCTCCTTCCGAGCTGCGTCTGCTTCTAGTAGCTGGTGTTGGCACAGCTGGAGTTGGTTCTGGAGCAGCTGTATCTCCTCCTCTTGCTCCCAGGCCCATGCCTGAATAGTATCCCGGGAGAGCTGTGTCCGCTCTAATTCCTGCTCGCAGTTCTCCAGGCGAATTTTAAAAGCTGTTATTTCTATGTGTAGAGCAGCTCCAGTTCGCTGCTCAGCCTCCAGCTGGTCGATCATTACACGGCAGCCGTGCTCCAGCTCCGCTATCTGCGCCTGAGCACCACTGAGCTCCGTGTGTATGGTGAGGGTAGAGTCCTCACAGGCCTGCAGCTGGGCTGACAATTGTTGTATGGTGGCTGCCTGTTCTTGCATTTCCATGCAGCGACCATCTCTCTCCACCGTGACAGCTCGCAGCTCATCCTGTAGACGGTGCAATTGCAGGCCAGTCTTTCTCGCCCTGGGTGGCAAAGTCTAGTTGCCCTTTCAAGGTCTCTACCTCCCTTCGAAGCGGGTCACAACATTTGCATTCGCTGTCCAGCACCACCTCCATTTCTTTCACCCGTCCACCCCTCCGCTTCTTTTTAGCCTTACTTGAGGGTGGGTTGACGGCCACGGTTGGTGCGGAGGCATATTTTGTTTGGGTCTTGGCGTTGGCAGAGGCTGAGGCTTCCAAAATCCCTGGTCTCTGCCAAGCCAAGTCTGTAGGCACCCTCTGGGTGTATGGTGTAGTTGCCGGCCAGTTCTCCTCCTGGCTACGAATGTCCCCTGGCTCAATCCAGCCTGGGACCTTGTATTTATTGTATTCCCCCTGCAGAGGGTTAAAATCTTCCTGGTCCTGCACAGCTTCCCCTTTCTGCAATAAACAGACCTGTCACGGGATGGCCCAGCACCCTCAGCCAGGGGTGGTGCAGTGACGGTGGGGACATGGACACTTGGGTGTGGTGGCACGCACCTTGTTTTTGGTATTTTTATTTAGAGGTGACAATTGTGTGGTGTTAATAAAGTGTTTCCCGTTGGTTATGGTGTAATGTATTTTCCCCTTTGTTTGCCTTGCTCGCCGCCATTTTCCGATCCTTGTGGCGCAGTTGGAATTTCGATTCGGAAAATGGCCGATTCGAACCATCCGGTTCGAATCGAAAAATGGCCGATTCGGACCATCCGGTCCGAATTGGCGACTCCCTGAAGGCTAAGGGCCAATGGGTCCTGGGAGGGCGGGCAAGGAGTCCCATTGTATTCTAATTGTGTGGAGAAGTAATAAATGCTTGTACTGTAAACAATAAACCCAGTTCCTGCAGTGCATTCAGCTTTGTCTGGTGTGGCTTGATTCTCCGCCGTATTTTCGGATCTGAGTGTCCCCCGCGGCCTCAGAGTACGGTGCCCACCCGGATACGATCCGAATTCGAGCGCGCTGACCCTGCATCGAGCATCGGGGCAGAGGCGCTGCTCAGGAAGATTCGATCGGGAGAAATACAGAGATCCGAATCGAACGGCGCCGCCCCGCCGGGAAGCCGCGCCTCGGCATTTGCGGTAAGACCCGCACTTCCCACTGGTCCCGCCCGATCCGAAGCACCCCCTCCTACCGATCCGAAGCCCTCCAGTTCCGATCCGACCCGCCATCCCTTCCCGACTCGAATCGCCACCGCTCAAGATCCGAAGAGACACCCGCCCCCGGATCGGAAACGTTTCCCACCTAAGAACCGAAACGTTTCCCCATAAGATCCGAATCTTCCTCCGCGGCCGCTAGGGCCGATTCCCGCAGGCGTCCCACACCCGCCAGGTCAGGGAACCAGTTGCTCGGGACGCTGAGTGCTGTATGGCTCAGTGGTCGGACTGGTTCAGGCAGGCAGGGGTCCCCTTCTCCGCCCGCTAACCCTATCCTAGGGTCAGGCCAGGCCGCACGAGACGCCGAGTGCGCGACACTCGGTAGTCGGGCCAGCGGTAAGCGACGGGGTCACGCAGATAGAGCACACCCGCAGGCGGAACAACATCTCCATTCCGTCATACTGGTGGCAGCGGTGGGATCGCTCTCTGCAGACCCCAGGGGGACCCTCATCATGATCAAGTATTCTGCCTATAAGCGGGACGTCCTGCGCGGGATGTTGGAGAATCGGGGCGGTGTCCCGGGCTCCAAGAGTCGGGAGACCCTGATAGAGGAGTTGCGGAGAATAGATCAGGCGGAGGCGTTCGCGGAGTTGCCCGCGGACCCAGTACCGGCTGCCGTCCCCGCTGAGGCCGAGGATAGCGAATTCTGCCGGAAGATGCGGAGCGGATCTCCATGATGGGTCCGGCTCCATCGGAAGCAGAACTGAGGAAACTGGGTCGGGAACTCGGTCAGGAAGAGGAGAGGGAGAGAGAGCGGGTGCACGAACTGCGGCTGGCCGAAGTGCGAAGCCGGCGGAGTAGCCGCTCGCCATCGGACCGATATTCCGACCGGAAAGTGCCGTTCCAGGCGTTCAAGGAGTTCCGGGAAGCCGAGGAGAGATCGAAAGTTATCTCCAGGACTTTGAGCGCCTGTGTCGGGTGCATGAGGTGCACCGCGCCGACTGGATCCGGATCCTGGCGAGCAAGCTGACCGGTCGGGCCGCCGAGGCCTACCGCACGGTGCCGGATGACGAGGCCACTAGCTACTCGCACGTCAAGCAGGCGCTGCTGAGTAGATATGCCGTGACCCCTGAAGCCAGCCGGATGAAGTTCCGGAATTCTCGCCGGCCCAGTGGCGCCACCCACGTGGAGTGGGCCCATCGGCTGCAGAGGGACCTGCGCACCTGGCTCTCGGGAAGCCAAGCGGAGTCGGTGGCCGAGATCACCAACTGCTGCTGCTCGAGCAGTTCTTCGAGCACACACCCTCCGCCATCCGAGAGTGGGTGCGCGATAAGAAGCCCTATACGGTGCAACAAGCGGCCACCTGGGCCGACGAGTACACCGACACCCGGAAGCTGACGGGGGGGGAGCGGCCCCTGGCCAGCCGTCCCATTCTACCCGCCCCACTACTTCCACCACCTCCACCACCAGTGGTCCGGGCGCCTGTAGCACGGGCTCCCAGCCGGCCCACCAACATGGCTAACGTCCGCTGTTACGGGTGCAACCAGGAGGGGCACTACAAACAACATTGCCCCAACCGCCCGGAATTGACCCGGCCGGCCGGCAGGCCATCGCTGGCGGCCCATTGTTGCGACGCCGGAGCTCCGTGGCCGGAGGCCCCGGAGGAATGGTGGGAGCAGTTGCACGAAGCCGACCCCGTGCAAGCCGCCGCGGATGACAACCGCCGTCACCACCGCCAGGCGGTGTGGATAAACGGGCGGCCCGCTGAGGGGCTGCGAGACTCCGGGGCTACCATCACCCTCGTCCGGCCTCACTTGGTCCCGCCAAGCGACCGCCTGCAGAGCACTGTAGCGGTACGGGTGGCGGGAGGGAAAGTACTCCGGCTGGAGACGGCCCGGGTGTACCTGGACTGGGGGAACGGGGAGAAAGAGGTGCGGGTGGGGTTGCTGAGACACCTGCCGGCCGAGGTGCTCCTGGGGAATGATCTGGGGCAGTTAGTATCCGCTTACTCCACAGATGCAGCTACCCCGGTTACCACTAGGCAACAGAGCCGACGCCACGACCAGGGCACTCCGAACGGGACCCAGGTGAGACCTCCACCAACACCATCCCGACCTCCCAAACCTCCCAAACCTCCCAAACCGCCTCGACCTCCGCGACCCCCCAACCATTACCGACCTCCTCGACCTCCCCGACAGGCCAAAACCCAGGCCCTTCCCGACCTCCCAGTCCGTCATCCCCTCCCCAACCTCGACGGGACCCGATGCTTTTCCCTTCGCTTGTCCTCCCTTCCCCGTGGTGTACCCCGGAGACCCTGCGCCACCAGACGCAAACCGACCCCACATTACAGGGCTACCGGGACCGAGCCGGTCAGGGTCTGGACGGCCAGGGGAAAGACAAGGTGGAGTGGGAGGACGGGCTGCTGTACCGCTACACCGTGAGGGAGGGGGCCAAGAAGAAGCAGATTCCGCAGAAGCAGCTGGTGGTGCCGCAAGGACCCAGGCAGGAGCTTCTGCGCTTGGCCCACGACATTCCCCTTTCGGGTCACTTAGGCCAGTCGAAGACCCGGCACAGGTTGGCGCGCGCGTTTTACTGGCCTCGCCTTAGCAACGACACCCGCGATTATTGCCGCACCTGCCCAGTTTGTCAGAAAGCTGGGAAGGCTGGGGACCATCCGAAGGCGCCCCTGCACCCCATGCCCATCATCCAGGAGCCCTTTAGCCGGGTGGCGGTTGACATCGTAGGGCCGTTGCCACGGCCCAGTGCCACGGGTAAGAGGTACATTCTTACCGTGGTGGATTATGCCACCCGGTACCCCGAGGCTGTGGCCTTGGCCAACATCCAGGCGGACACCGTAGCGGACGCGCTCCTCAGGGTGTTCACGAGGGTAGGGTTTTCCCGAGAAATCCTGTCCGATCAGGGTACCCAGTTTACCGCTGAGCTCACCCAACAGCTCTGGCGTCTCTGTGGCGTTAAGGCGCTGCACAGCGCCCCGTATCACCCCCAGACCAACGGGCTGTGCGAGCGGTTCAATGGGACCCTGAAGCAGCTCATCCGGGCCTTTGTGCATGAGAACAGGGACTGGGAGAAGTATCTTCCCCACTTGCTGTTCGCCTACCGGGAGGTTCCGCAGGAATCCACCGGGTACTCACCCTTTGAGCTGCTGTATGGACGCCGGGTGCGAGGTCCTCTGGATCTGGTTAGGGCTCAGTGGGAGGGGCCGCCGGAGGAGGACGGTGTTCCCGTGGTGGAGTACGTTCTGAAGTTGCGGGAGCGCTTGGCGGACCTCCAGGGGTTCGTGCAGGAGAACATGGAGACGGCCAGGCTCAGCAGAAGGCGTGGTACGATCGCGCTGCGTGCAGCCGCTCGTTCTGTGTGGGACAGAAGGTTCTGGTGTTGAAACCACAGCGGCAGAACAAGCTGCAGGCGGCCTGGCAAGGTCCCTACAAGGTGGTAACCCAGTTGGGGGATACCACCTATGTGGTTGTGAGCTGCGCGGACACCAGAATCCAGCGGACGTTCCACGTCAATATGCTGAAGGCCTTCCATGAGCGGCCAGAGTCGGTGGACGCCATATGCGCGCCGGCGGCCGAGGAGGTGGAGCCCTTTCCCTTGGAGGAACTCCCGGGGGTAGCTAAGCAGCCTTCCGGGGTGGAGCAGGTGCAGCTGGGGGAGGAGCTAGGGCCCGAGAAACAGGCGCAAGCGCGGCAGCTGCTTCTCGCCTATCCGGGGGTATTCTCGGCCCTTCCGGGATATACGGACCAGGCCGTCCATCAGGTGGACACCCCCGGCCAGAGACCACTCCGACAGCCCGCCTACCGGATCCCGGAAGCAGTCCGCGAGTCTATGCGGGCTGAGATCCGGGAGATGTTGGAGCTGGGGGTCATTGAGCCGTCGGCCAGCCCATGGGCGTCGCCCGTGGTCCTGGTGCCCAAAAAGGACGGTACCACCAGGTTCTGCGTCGACTATCGGCGGGTAAACGACTGTACTGTTACGGACGCTTATCCGATGCCCCGAGTCGACGAGTTGCTAGACCAGATCTCCGGGGGTCATTTTCTGACCACGGTGGATCTGTGCAAGGGGTATTGGCAGATTCCCCTTGCCGAGGAGGCGACCCCGAAGTCGGCCTTCATCACCCCGTTCGGCTTGTACCAGTTTCGAGTCATGCCGTTCGGGATGAAGAACGCCCCTGCTACCTTCCAGCGGTTAATCGATCGCCTCCTCGATGGCCTCCAGGGATTCGCTTGCGCGTACCTGGATGATATAGCCATCTATAGCCAGACCTGGGAGGAACATCTGGAGCATGTAGGGACTGTCCTGGGCCGGATTAGGGACGCCAACCTGACCCTGAAGCCGGAGAAGTGTAAGGTGGGGATGGCCGAGGTGCAGTATCTGGGCCACCGGGTGGGGTGCGGGATACAGCGGCCGGAGCCCGCCAAGATAGAGGCTATCCTGGATTGGCCCACCCCGGTGACCAAGACCAGGTCCTCGCCTTCCTGGGTACTGCGGGGTACTACAGGAAATTTGTACCCCACTACAGTGACCTGGCCAAACCCCTGACTGATCTGACCAAGAAATCCCTGCCCCGCCAAGTCCTGTGGTCCCCGGAGTGCGAACAGGCCTTTCGACAATTGAAGGCCGCCCTGACCCAAGCTCCCCTGCTGGCAGCTCCCAACTATAATAAACGTTTTATTGTCCACACAGACGCGTCCATGTTCGGACTGGGAGCTGTCCTGAGTCAAGTGGGGGACGACGGGGGGGACCATCCGGTGGCGTTTATTAGCCGGAAGTTGTTGCCACGTGAAGTGGGGTATGCTGCAGTGGAGAAGGAGTGCCTGGCCCTGGTCTGGGCCCTACGGAAGCTCCAACCCTACGTCTACGGTCGGTCCTTCACCGTGATGACCGACCATAACCCCTTGGTATGGCTCAACCGGGTGGCGGGGGAGAACGGCCGCCTACTGCGGTGGAGCCTGGCTCTCCAACCCTTCAACTTTTCCATCCAATATCGGCCCGGGTCGCAGAACGGTAACGCAGATGGGTTATCGCGACAGTCGGCCCGGGAACCAGGGGATTGGGGAGCCCCGACTACCTCGGTACGACCGGGGGGTCCAACCGAGTGCGTCGGACCTTGGGGAGGGGAGGAGTGTCACGGGATGGCCCAGCACCCTCAGCCAGGGGTGGTGCAGTGACGGTGGGGACATGGACACTTGGGTGTGGTGGCACGCACCTTGTTTTTTTGGTATTTTTATTTAGAGGTGACAATTGTGTGGTGTTAATAAAGTGTTTTCCGTTGGTTATGGTGTAATGTATTTTCCCCTTTGTTTGCCTTGCTCGCCGCCATTTTCCGATCCTTGTGGCGCAGTTGGAATTTCGATTCGGAAAATGGCCGATTCGAACCATTCGGTTCGAATCGTAAAATGGCCGATTCGGACCATCCGGTCCGAATTGGCGACTCCCTGAAGGCTAAGGGCCAATGGGTCCTGGGAGGGCAGGCAAGGAGTCCCATTGTATTCTAATTGTGTGGAGAAGTAATAAATGCTTGTACTGTAAACAATAAACCCAGTTCCTGCAGTGCATTCAGCTTTGTCTGGTGTGGCTTGATTCTCCGCCGTATTTTCGGATCTGAGTGTCCCCCGCGGCCTCAGAGTACGGTGCCCACCCGGATACGATCCGAATTGAGCGCGCTGACCCTGCATCGAGCATCGGGGCAGAGGCGCTGCTCAGGAAGATTCGATCGGGAGAAATACAGAGATCCGAATCGAACGGCCCCGCCGGGAGCCGCGCCTCGGCATTTGCGGTAGGACCCGCACTTCCCACTGGTCCCGCCCGATCCGAAGCACCCCCTCCTACCGATCCGAAGCCCTCCAGTTCCGATCCGACCCGCCATTCCTTCCCGACTCGAATCGCCACCGCTCAAGATCCGAAGAGACACCCGCCCCCGGATCGGAAACGTTTCCCACCTAAGAACCGAAACGTTTCCCCATAAGATCGAATCTTCCTCCGCGGCCGCTAGGCCGATTCCCGCAGGCGTCCCACACCCGCCAGGTCAGGGAACCAGTTGCTCGGGACGCTGAGTGCTGTATGGCTCAGTGGTCGGACTGGTTCCAGGCAGGGGTCCCCTTCTCCGCCCGCTAGCCCTATCCTAGGGTCACGCCAGGGCGCACGAGACGCCGAGTGCGCGACACTCGGTAGTCGGGCCAGCGGTAAGCGACGGGGTCACGCAGATAGAGCACACCCGCAGGCGGAACAACATCTCCATTCCGTCATACCTGCGTATCCCCCTCTCTCTGCGTTACCTGCGTATCCCCCTCTCTCTGCGTTACCTGCGTATCCCCCTCTCTCTCTGCGTTACCTGCGTATCCCCCTCTCTCTGCGTTACCTGCGTATCCCCCTCTCTCTGCGTTACCTGCGTATCCCCCTCTCTCTCTGCGTTACCTGCGTCTCACCCTCTCTCTGCGTTACCTGCGTCTCCCCCTCTCTCTCTGCGTTACCTGCGTATCCCCCTCTCTCTCTGCGTTACCTGCGTATCCCCCTCTCTCTGCGTTACCTGCGTATCCCCCTCTCTCTGCGTTACCTGCGTATCCCCCTCTCTCTGCGTTACCTGCGTCTCACCCTCTCTCTGCGTTACCTGCGTCTCACCCTCTCTCTGCGTTACCTGCGTGTCACCCTCTCTCTGCGTTACCTGCGTGTCACCCTCTCTCTGCGTTACCTGCGTATCCCCCCTCTCTCTGCGTTACCTGCGTGTCGCCCTCTCTCTGCGTTACCTGCGTATCCCCCTCTCTCTGCGTTACCTGCGTATCCCCCCCTCTCTCTGCGTTACCTGCGTGTCGCCCTCTCTCTGCGTTACCTGCGTACCCCCTCTCTCTGCGTTACCTGCGTATCCCCCTCTCTCTGCGTTACCTGCGTATCCCCCTCTCTCTGCGTTACCTGCGTATCCCCCTCTCTCTGTGTTACCTGCGTATCCCCCTCTCTCTGTGTTACCTGCGTGTCACCCTCTCTCTGCGTTACCTGCGTGTCACCCTCTCTCTGCGTTACCTGCGTATCCCCCTCTCTCTCTGCGTTACCTGCGTATCCCCCTCTCTCTGCGTTACCTGCGTGTCACCCTCTCTCTGCGTTACCTGCGTGTCCCCCTCTCTCTGCGTTACCTGCGTATCCCCCTCTCTCTGCGTTACCTGCGTGTCCCCCTCTCTCTCTGTGTTACCTGCGTATCCCCCTCTCTCTGCGTTACCTGCGTCTCACCCTCTTTCTCTGCGTTACCTGCGTATCCCCCTCTCTCTCTGCGTTACCTGCGTATCCCCCTCTCTCTCTGCGTTCCTGCGTATCCCCCTCTCTCTCTGCGTTACCTGCGTATCCCCCTCTCTCTGCGTTACCTGCGTATCCCCCTCTCTCTCTGCGTTACCTGCGTATCCCCCTCTCTCTGCGTTACCTGCGTATCCCCTCTCTCTCTGCGTTACCTGCGTATCCCCCTCTCTCTGCGTTACCTGCGTATCCCCCTCTCTCTCTGCGTTACCTGCGTATCCCCCTCTCTCTCTGCGTTACCTGCGTATCCCCCTCTCTCTCTGTGTTACCTGCGTATCCCCCCCTCTCTCTGCGTTACCTGCGTATCCCCCCCTCTCTCTGCGTTACCTGCGTATCGCCCTCTCTCTCTGCGTTACCTGCGTGTCGCCTTCTCTGCGTTACCTGCGTATCGCCCTCTCTCTCTGCGTTACCTGCGTGTCGCCCTCTCTGCGTTACCTGCGTATCGCCCTCTCTCTCTGCGTTACCTGCGTGTCGCCCTCTCTGCGTTACCTGCGTATCGCCCTCTCTCTCTGCGTTACCTGCGTGTCGCCCTCTCTGCGTTACCTGCGTATCCCCCTCTCTCTCTGCGTTACCTGCGTGTCGCCCTCTCTCTGCGTTACCTGCGTATCCCCTCTCTCTGCGTTACCTGCGTATCCCCCTCTCTCTCTGCGTTACCTGCGTATCCCCTCTCTCTGCGTTACCTGCGTATCCCCCTCTCTCTGCGTTACCTGCGTATCCCCCTCTCTCTGCGTTACCTGCGTGTCCCCCTCTCTCTCTGCGTTACCTGCGTGTCGCCCCCTCTCTCTGCGTTACCTGCGTGTCACCCTCTCTCTGCGTTACCTGTGTGTCGCCCTCTCTCTGCGTTACCTGCGTATCCCCCTCTCTCTGCGTTACCTGCGTGTCGCCCCCTCTCTCTGCGTTACCTGCGTGTCACCCTCTCTCTGCGTTACCTGTGTGTCACCCTCTCTCTGCGTTACCTGCGTGTCGCCCTCTCTCTGCGTTACCTGCGTGTCGCCCTCTCTCTCTGCGTTACCTGCGTGTCGCCCTCTCTCTCTGCGTTACCTGCGTGTCGCCCTCTCTCTCTGCGTTACCTGCGTGTCGCCCTCTCTCTCTGCGTTACCTGCGTGTCGCCCTCTCTCTCTGCGTTACCTGCGTGTCGCCCTCTCTCTCTGCGTTACCTGCGTGTCGCCCTCTCTCTCTGCGTTACCTGCGTGTCGCCCTCTCTCTCTGCGTTACCTGCGTGTCGCCCTCTCTCTCTGCGTTAGGCTAGGGTCAGAGTGGGGCAGTCGGAACGCGCGTGCAGGCGCACTAAATCACGGCGGCAGTAGCAGCACATAACGGCCAATGACGGCCAATATACGCAGTACGTGCGTACAAAAGTGCGCCGACACCACGCAACCGGCAAATGAACGCATTTTTCTCAGAACGTGAAACCGCTGGTACTGACGTACAGAGTGCGCTGCAGCCGCATGGCAGCGTGTGTGCGTGATTAGGAGACGTCAGACGCTGCTAGTGTGCGGCCTACATAACGTTCAAACAGCCGGATTTCCCTAGAATTGCGTTGGTGAGTACCTGCGACTGTGCGACTGTGGTCGTCTGACCACTTAAGCGTATTCCGTGAAAAAATGCGTGCGCACACATCGACGTACATTTTGACGGTGGCCGCAGAAAATGCGCTCATCTGTCCCTAGCCTTACCTGCGTGTCGCCCTCTCTCTGCGTTACCTGCGTGTCGCCCTCTCTCTCTGCGTTACCTGCGTATCCCCCTCTCTCTCTGCGTTACCTGCGTGTTGCCCTCTCTCTCTGCCTTACCTGCGTGTCGCCCTCTCTCTCTGCGTTACCTGCGTGTCGCCCTCTCTCTCTGCGTTACCTGCGTGTCGCCCTCTCTCTCTGCGTTACCTGCGTGTCGCCCTCTCTCTCTGCGTTACCTGCGTGTCGCCCTCTCTCTCTGCGTTACCTGCGTGTCGCCCTCTCTCTCTGCGTTACCTGCGTGTCGCCCCCTCTGTTTTTCCTTTATGTTTTGCTCATAGAAGCATTATACTCCATAGTATACTCTTTATTCACAGGCCACGTGGCTTTATTTTTTCTGGTGTGACGTGTTAACACAACTAGACTGATATTTATTGGTGTGAGAAAAGAACAACGATATATGCGTATAACACCTGTCAGTATACGTGTACACCAATGCTCCCTGTGCAGATAGAGCATCAGCCACTCTGTATTCGTAAACCATACACATAACCGCAGTCACTATATGTATAGATCACCTGTTACTGTACATATATAACTCTGCTCAATGTATATGCGTACACAGGATTCACATGTAACTTTGATTCGAGCCTCGGTGTGTTGTGTATAAATATAACAAAGCCAGTCTGATTATTACTATCTATCAATGTCTATACTACAGATTATAACGCGGAACCCCCAGCGCTCGTATGTCTTGAACGGAGGCTTCATGATTTCTGATTGGGTGAATCTCTCTCCCATCCCACGGTTTTCTGCAGCGTTAGAACAAATAGCAAATGGGCGTGGCTTTTGGTCACTGCCCACGAGGAGCCGTGTCATGGCATGAGATGAGATTCCACTGCTTGTATATAAAATGCCGCATGGCGACTATCCCTCCCTCACCCCCGATCCTCCCACAATGCTTTTATACCAGGTTCCCGGAGCTCTGATATCACCGGCTTCAAGCCATGGACAGACGCATTTACCCAAAATATTGCACAATGTAAATATTCTCATACGATCCCGTTTCTCCCGGCTCCCGCACGTCTGAGGAGCCGCAGAGTAAGCAGGAGCTGATGCTCCATGCATGTTTGCATTTTTAGCTGAATCGGCCCTCTTCACTGGACGTGTTGGGGGAAGCGTCCGTCCATCTGTCTACATGCTAGCAAAGTATTCCTTGAGGGGGGAGAAGAGGTGGCGGATGACGGGGACGCTCCAGGACCGTCCCAGAAGCTTCTGTCTGGCTGATCGGGTCATGTTGGACACGTCGGTGTAATGGACCGGAAAACCGAAGACCCTAGAGGATCAATAGAAGAGAGAAGTGAATCCGGTGCCGTGGGCGACTTCCACCTAAACACCTTCTATAACGTGTGCGCATTCTCATGGAAGGAGAGACACACAGACCACACACACTGCTTCCACATAGGGATGAGCCGAACACCCCCGAGTTCGGTTAGTATTCGAACCCAAACTTTCCAAATGTTCGAACTCGAACTCAATACAAGTCAATGGGGCTGAAAGTTCAATTTTTAGAGTGCCCTCCAAGAGGGCATATATGCTAGATATTTGCCATAAAAGGTGTATGGGGGTCCGGGTAGTGCCCTGGGGGACAGGAAACAAGGACAAAAAGTTAAAAGTTTTTAAAGGGACAGTGAGTTTTCCATGAAATAAGGGTTAAAAATAAAAACGAAAAATTCCTTCAAATATCGTGCCTAGGAGGTACCCATAACCTGCCCGTGAAGTGGCGAATTTCTAGGATGTATAGAAACACCTAAAAACAAAAAAATGATGTTTCAAATGACGGTAAATGCGTTTCCTTTAATCTATCCATAAACAACTGCTTGGGGCAGCAGTCTGTATGAAAAGAGGAGACATTTTCGGACACGTAGAAAAAGTTTAGTGATTTTTTTTGGGCTAAATTATTGTGAAACTTATGCAGGCTTTGGATGAAAGTAACAATAGGTGCTTTAAAATTGGGCTTTTAGTGTCTGCAACAGTGCGGTCACACCGTAACCCCTCTGAGGATATGAATCTGATACAGGCGTCAGTGGCAGTGCACCCAAATATTTTGCTTTTGGTGCCAGGCCAGAAAGTACTATCATACAGATACCCCTCTGTGGTATTGTGGAAGAATGCAGGGGTGGACCATGTGGTCCTATATTAAAAAGATATGAATCTGGTAATGGGCGTCAGTGCACCCAGATATTGTGCTTTTGGTGCCAGACTGCCAGGACAGCAAGTACTATCCTACAGTAACCCCTCTGTAGTATTGTGGAAGAGTGCAGGGTTGGACCCTGCGGTTCAAAAAATTCAAATGATATAGATGTGGCACAGGTGTCATTGCAGCCAAATATTGCGCCTTTCATGGCAGTAAGTGCCTTCACACCGTAACCCTTTTGTGGTATTGTGGAAGAGTGCAGGGTTGGAGGTTTTGTGAATGTAGAAGACCTCCCTGATCTATTCTGTTACTTCAGCATCAGAGGATTGATAGCTGCTGATTCAGGACGGATTCATTTTTATAAATATCAGCCGGTCTACAGAGTCGGTGGACAGACGCACTCTTTTGTCTGTGACAAAACCACCAGCGGCACTGAACGTCCTTTCAGAAAGCACACTAGATGAAGGGCAACCTAGTAGCTGCTTAGCATATTGGCTAAATTCTGGCCAGTGATCCAATCTCAACACCCAGTAAGCCAGTGGATCATCTGCTGGAAAGGTATCCAGGTCTGCCCTTGCCCCTAGGTAGTCCTGCACCATATGGTGAAGACGCTGGCAATGGGTGCCTACATTTGACGTCCCTGGGCGTCGTGGACTAAAAAAAAATTAAAATGCATCAGTCAAGCGGCACTGGACTTCACCACTATTCCTCTGATCATCTGCAGCCTCAGAAGCACATGTGTCCTCACTTGGTAACCTACCAGTGCCTGGAAAGGTGTTACACAAGTGTCGCTTTAGAGCGTCCTCAAGTTTTTTCATCCTGTGCTCCCTCTGTGCGGGCAGGATGAGCTCTGCAACTTTACCCTTGTATCATGTATCAAGAAGGGTTGCCAACCAGTAAATCCCCACCCTTGATAGTACGAATCCTGGGTCCTTTAGCAGGCTTTGCATTATAAGGAGCCCATGCAGCATAGGTTGGAGGTGGCATTAGCTTCCGAGTCTTCCTGGTCAATAAGGATGACCCCCATCGTGCACTTCCTCCTCCAAGCCACGCACTAGCCCTTGTGTTTCTGGACACACAAAACCCTCCCTTGAGGAATCCCCACCTTCAATGCCCCCACTACTTAAATATTCCTCCTCCTCCCTCCTGTCTGATCTGAGTAGGACCCGCTGGAATGCTGTCTGCGGAAAGACTGGGGCCTTCAGAGCTAGGGAAGGCCTCCTCTTCCTCCCACTGCTCTGCCTCTAGAGCCACATCTATAATTCCCCGCAGAGTGTGCTCCAGCAGGAACACTAAAGGAATTGTGTCACTGATGCATGCACTGTCCCTGCTCACCATCCTCGTTGCCTCCTCAAATGGTGACAGTACAGTGCATGCATCCTTGATCATCAGCCACTGCGGGGGGGGGGAACCAAGTTGACCTGAACATGTCCTTGTGCCATACTCACACAGGTACTCGTTGATGTCACTCTGCTGCTTGTGCAGACGCTGCAGCATTGCTAATGTCGAATTCCACCTGGTGGGCATGTCACAGATCAGACGGTTTGTGGGAAGGTGGAATTCTCTTTGAATTTCTGCCAGGCGAACGCTTGCTGGGAATGACCATCTGAAGTGGCTGCAGACTTTTCTGGCCTGGCTGAGAAGCTCTGGCAGCCCTGGGTACTTGGTTAGGAAATGCTGTACCACTAGATTTAGGATGTGTGCTAGGTATGGCACATGCGTCAATTTACCCTTGCGTAGGGCGGAGAGAAGGTTGCTGCCATTATCACAGACGATCATTCCCAGCTGAAGCTGGTGTGGTGTTAACCATCTCTGTACCTGGCCCTGCAGAGCTGACAGAATTTCTGACCCGCTGTGGCTCCTGTCCCCTAAACAAACCAGCTCAAGCACAGTATGGCTTCTTTTTGCTTGAGCCATTGCGTAGACCCTGTCAGGCATCGGTTTAACTGCCACTTCGCCAGAGACACAGAAGGAGGAGGAGGAGGAAGAGGTGGGGGTGGTGGAGCAGACAGACCTCATACAAGCAGCTTTCTGGAGGCGTGGTGGATGAACAAGCTCCAGCACAGAGCCCCGTCTTGGATCCCTCCCAGCTGCAATCCTTTACCCAGTGTGCCGTGAAGGAAATGTAATGACCCTGTCCATGCTTGCTGGACCACGTGTCTAAAGTCATGTGCACCTTGCTGCTGACTGCCTTTCCCAATGACTCGATAACATTGTCTTCCACGTGCTGGTATAGTGCTGGAATGGCCTTCCGTGAAAAGTAATGGCGTTTTGGAACCTGCCACTGTGGTACAGCACATTCAGCAAATTCACGGAAGGGAGCAGAGTCCACCAGCTGGAAAGGCAGCAGCTGCAATGTGAGTAATTTTGCTAAACTGGCATTTAGACGCTGTGCTTGGATGGTTGGGACTATATTTTCTCTTATGCTGCAGCAGCTGCGGCAACGTAATCTGACTGCGTAAATCTTCAGCTGATGGGATGCTGTCACATTGTGAGGAAGGACCTGGTACATCCATTACTGTAGCATCATCCCTGTCAGTGGAGGTTGTAGGCAATGACATGGCAGGACATACAGTGGGGGTAGAGACAGATGAGGAGGAGGAGGACCTACGCAAAGTTTTGCACCAACGGGATGTGTGGCAGGAGGTCATATGCCGCCTCAAGCATGTGGTACCCAAGTGTCCGGTGTCTTTCCCACGCTTAAACCTCATCTGACATAGATTACAAATAGCAACGGTGGGGTCTGCTACACATTTCTTAAAGAACTCCCAGCAGACAGCAGAGTTCCTGTGTGTGTGCCTTGAGACAACAGTGCTCTGCATCAGAGCAGCTCTGACATCTGATGCCTTGGACTGGCTTGTGCTACGGTTGGTCATAGAGGATGTTGTGCCTCGTGTTTGCTGTGCCTCCTCCTCCCCCTCCTCCTCACTTGATTCCTCTGTTCGATCTGGCACCCAGGTGGAGTCAGTGACCTCCTCATCAATGTCATCTTCACCCCCTATCTCCTCATCACTGGAGCCAACTTGGCAGTATGCTGCAGCTGCTGGGGCAACATGAGTGCCAGTTATTTGTCTCTGTCTCTGGCGCTCCCCTCTGAGTCCCTTCACTGGCTCCCCATCCACTGCAGAATGAAGTTCAAAATCCTTATCCTTACCTACAAAACCCTCACTAACTCAGCTCCCCACTACCTGTCCTCACTAATCACCAAATACACCCCAGCCCACTCCAGAAGGTCAAACCGCGACCTGCGCCTAGCTTCTCTTCACATCACCTCTTCCCATGATAGACTGCAGGATTTCTCACGCGCAGCCCCCACTCTCTGGAACGCTCTCCCTCGTACTTTCAGACTTTCCCCTAACTTCTCTTCCTTCAAACGCTCCCTTAAAACGTTCCTATTTAGGGAAGCCTACCATCCAACTCTCACCTTGCAGTCCTCTCCTCCTGTTTCCAACCCCAACCCTCCTAGATTGTGAGTTCCCATGGGAATAGGGCCCTCATCTCCTCCTGTACTGTTTGTCAAATATTGTTCAATGTATTTTATTGTAACCCTGTCTATACTGTGCCTATTGTACAGCGCTGCGGAATATGCTGGCGCTTTATAAATAAAAAATAATAATAGTGTGTCATCACTGGCACCCCCTTTCTCTAGGTTAATTATACTCCCTTCCTCAACCTCAGAGATTGAATCAGAGCACTGTACTTGCTGCGCATCCTCAAGCAGCATGTCACTGTCATTGTAGTCAAAAAATTCAGCTGACTCCTCCGTGTGTGATAGCGAGGCTACGGCAGGAGTAGCTGTGGGCATAGAGGCTGCATTAGATGCTTTGGCAGCTGAGGTGGACTGTAAAGCACTACAAGCCTGGCTGGCAGAGGACTCGGAGGATGAGGATGGCCTGGTTAGCCAATCCACCAAATCCTCTGTATGTTGCTGCTGCTTAAGACAGCCAGCACCAGTTAGAAAGGACAAGCGTGCCCCTGCAGAGGATGCAACACGTCCACCACGACCAGAGGCACAGCCTACCGACACAGGGGCTGCTTTCCCTCTTATCTGTGTCTGGGAGCGTCTGCCTGTCCTTTTTGTTCTTTCAGACATGGTGAGTGATATATAGATTAAATATATACAGAACTCTGATTCAACTCTGGTATAAAGATTAAAGATTTACAGAACTCTGCTATAACTCAGTGAGACACCCTGATAGCTGGCAGCCAGTGACAAGACACAGATTACAATTCCCTCCTATAAATCCGTGTGACCCCCTGATGGGTGGCAGTGAGAAGCCACAGATTACAATACGCATAAATCTGATAGAAGTATGTGGGACCCACTGATGGGTGGCAGTGAGAACCCACAGATTACAAATCTCAGAAACCTATAAATCAGTGAGACCCCCTGATGGGTGGCAGCCAGTGAGAACACACGAATTATAACAATTCCAAAATATTTTGTAGAAATTTGTGACCCCCAAAATACTGCGTGGCACTGGCTGTGTGACAAGACACAGATCACCTCAATTCCCAAATGTTTTGTAGAAAATTGTGACCCCCCAAAATACCTGCTGGCAGTGACAAGACACAGATCACCTCAATTCCCAGATATTTGGTAGAAATGAGACCCCCCCAGTAGCGTGGCAGACCGGCAGTAAGAGCACAGAACTATCTCCTCTGAAATCTCCTCTCAGAAGCGCTGCGTGGAAACCTTATATAGTGTGCTGCGGGACGTAGCTCTGTGAACCCATGAGTGGGCAAAATTTGCCCATAGTGTTGAACCTGTCTTGCGCCAGACCTGTGGTCAGGTGCAAGGCTGTAGCCAATCACGAGCTTCAGGCCAGTGGGAAAGTGCATTGTGGTCCATTGTGGGCGAACACCCGGAAATGTTCGGAGTTCGCGAACAGGCTATGTTTGATGCGAACTCCAAACCGTCCGAACCGAACAGCTCATCCCTACTTCCACACACCCTTCACACACCACTACCACACACACCAGACACACGCGCCACACACAGACACACTGCTCCCACACACCACTACCACACACTGCTCCCACACACACTTCACACACCCCTACCACACACACTGCTCCCACACACACTTCACACACCCCTACCACACACACTGCTCACCCACACACACTGCTCACCCACACACTACTCACCCCCCCACACACACTGCTCACCCACACACTACTCACCCCCCCACACACACTGCTCACCCACGCACACTGCTCTCGCACACACACTTCACACACCCCCTACCACACACTGCTCTTGTGCACACACACACTGCTCCCTCACATACACTATTCACACACACGCTTCAAACACCACTACCACACACACTGCTCCCAAACACACGCCAGTTCCACACACACACTGCTTACACACATACTTCCTATGGATACACGCTTCTCCCACACAACACACACACATGCTGCTCACACACACAGCACTTGCATATGCGCCGCTCCGACACCTGCAACACTTGCATACACATGCACGCCTCTCCCACACTCATGGCACACACACCCACCACTCACACACACTCTGATCACACACCTACTGTCAGGTATTTTCAAAAAAACACAATCGATGCCTGTAGCCATCTTGTTTAATCGTATATTTATACTTTTATATGTAAAGTTTTTCTCAACTTTAACCTAGTTTTAGAATGAACTCAGATTATTTTTTTTTAGAAACAGGTTCATTGTAAGGTAACTCATTAGAGAGGAATGTGTTTAAAAATATAATCATTAGACTAGGGAGGATGTCTTTTATATGATATATTGCAGAGCCTACGTGCTAGTCATAGACAATTTATAGGTAAGCAGTCTTTGTGTTAAATAAAAAACTTTTTAGTTTAAAATTTATATGCACAAATATCTATGCAAGTACAGTTGTGTTCAAAATTATTCAACCCCCAATGCTGTAAAGGGTTTTAGGGAATTTAGTGACATTTGTAATTGTATTCAGAATGAAATCCTACAAGGACTTTTTAAAGAACCATATGCAACTAAAATGACATCAATTGGTTTTGTAATACAGTAGTAAATGTTTCTTTTGTGAATTCTTCATTGACACAATTATTCAACCCCTTAAAGACTACCACTCTGAAGAACAGAGGTTCATTCGAGTGTTTTCAATCAGGTATTGAAAACACCTGTGGATGTCACGGAGCAGCAATAAAGCATAATAAGCACCAATTAGGCAGCTTTAAAATGACTGTGATACTCAGCTCCTTCTAGACATTTACTGGTGTGGTTACAAACATGGTGAAGTCAAGAGAATGGTCCAGGAAGACAAGAGAGAGGTGATTACTCTTCACAGGAAGGGCAATGGCTATAAGAAGATTGCAAAGATGTTAAACATACCAAGAGAGACCATAGGAAGCATCATTCGCAAATTCAAGGCAAAGGGCACTGTTGAAACGCTACCTGGTCGTGGCAGAAAGAAGATGCTGACTTCGACTGCTGTGCGCTACCTGAAGCGTAGAGTGGAGAAAAGTCCCCGTGTGACTGCTGAGGAACTGAGAAGAGATTTGTCAGATGTGGGTACTGAAGTTTCAGCTCAGACAATACGGCGCACACTGCGTAATGAAGGCCTCCATGCCAGAACTCCCAGGCGCACCCCCTTGCTGTCTCCAAAGAATAAGAAGAGTCGACTGCAGTATGCCAAAAGTCATGTGGACAAACCACAGAAGTTTTGGGATAGTGTTCTGTGGACTGATGAAACAAAATTAGAACTGTTTGGGCCCATGGATCAACGCTATGTTTGGAGGAGGAAGAACAAGGCCTATGAAGAAAAGAACACCTTGCCTACTGTGAAGCATGGCGGGGGGTCAATCATGCTTTGGGGCTGTTTTGCTTCTGCAGGTACAGGGAAGCTTCAGCGTGTGCAAGGTACATGAATTCTCTTCAGTACCAGGAGATATTGGATGACAATGTGATGCAGTCCGTCACAAACCTGAGGCTTGGGAGACGTTGGACCTTTCAACAGGACAATGATCCCAAGCATACCTCCAAGTCCACTAGAGCATGGTTGCAGATTAAAGGCTGGAACATTTTGGAGTGGCCATCGCAGTCACCTGACTTAAATCCGATTTGAGAACCTCTGGTGGGACTTAAAGAAAGCAGTTGCAGTGCGCAAGCCTAAGAATGTGACTGAACTGGAGGCTTTTGCCCATGACGAATGGGCGAAGATACCCGTAGATCGCCGCAAGACACTTGTGTCAAGCTATGCTTCACGTTTAAAAGCTGTTAGTACTTATAACTGTAAAAGGATGTTAAACATAGAAACATAGAAAAATGTCGGCAGATAAGAACCTTTCGGCCCATCTAGTCTGCCCAATTACATGGATACTTTACCTGGATTTATCTTTTGTTTAGGATAGCCTTATGCCTATCCCATGCTTGCTTAAATTCAATTACTGTTTTGGCCTCTACCACTTCTACTGGAAGACTGTTCCATGTATCCACCACCCGCTCAGTAAAATAATGCTTCCTGATGTTACTTTTAAACCTTTGCCCCTCTAATCTAAGACTATGTCCTCTTGTTTTGCTATTTTGTTTCCTTTTAAATATACTCCCTTCCTCTACCTTGTGGATTCCCTTTACGTATTTAAATGTTTCTATCATATCTCCTCTGTCTCGTCTTTTTTCCAAGTTGTACTAAGATTGAATGTCACTTGGGGATTGAATAAAACTGATAATGATGTGAGCATAGAAAAGACATTTGTGGCTATTTCATTATTTATGTTATATTTGTCTGACCTACACGTGCCTCTTTGATTTAATTGTAAGCAAGATGACTGAATGATCAAAATCAATGTCAAACTGGCCAAAACACTCAATTTCAGTGGGGGTTGACTAATTTTGAACAAAACTGTATATCTATGCTATCCATGAAAATATATTCTTATCAATATAGATTCTATTTAGTAGCACAGTTATAATAGAAACTCCAATATATATTTTGAAGTATATTATAGCCATGTAAGCAGTATACTGAAGAATAGAAGTATTTTCTGCTGATTTAACTGTAAAGGAATGTTAATTGATAAAGTACTTTAGTAAAACCTTGAAATGGATTGAATTGAAGAAATATTAAATCAAATATGACAGGACAGATGTACTGTCTGAAACAAGTGAAGGTTCTTTTGTTCAAACTCAATAGGAGTAAGATTGTACTATGTCATATGATGCAAAATTAATATTAAAATATATTTGTGATATTTTATTTGAAAAGCAACACTGCTATCTTGTGGTGTAGTAAAGGTTGACAGTTTTTGAAGTCCTTATAGACATACGCTATATGCTAATTAGAGAGGTATGTAATAAATGATGTGAATCTTCCTATAACTGTGAAGACAGAACATGTAGAGAGAGGCATTCATACACAATTCATTACACACAATGCATTGACAGATCATTCAACTCAGACCACACTTCACTTCTCCCTCATGGGACTTCAAGTTTAAATTTCTAAACCTCATGCATTGATATCTCTATCACTTCTCACAAGAGCATGCTCAAGGAGATGCTAGAAGAAAAATATACTCTCACAAAGAAACATAGAAACTAAGATATAATATCTTATAAATACTCTCACATATTCCAAAACAATGTATTATACACAAAGAATTTATTGCTGCTGTAATGAGACTGCAGAAACATTTGAATCCAGATCTTGGACAGGTAATGTATGGAAAGCCAAATAGTGGCATTAATGTAAGATATATATATATATATATCTTGCAATGAATATATATACTGAGATTGTCTCAGATTATTGTTAGATCGGAGACTGACCTATTTATAACCTGCCATATAGAAATATGGGAAGCCTCTGATATATATAAGGATATAAATTGTCCTAAAGTATTTGTTACAACAGTATATATATAAATATATATATTAAAATTGAAAGAACTATTGTGATTGAAATATTAAACAGGGATGTTATAACCTACAATATAAAAGCAGAAGATTAGAAGCTAAATTCTCGTTATTAGGGGAGGATTCACTAAATAAGTTTTTATTATTCTAGAAATAGCTTCAGTTTTTTGTAGATCCAGGTAGCACAAGGAGATATACATATATATCTACAAGATACTAGCTTGTTTTAAATACTGGTTTGCTGGGAATACATGTTAATTGTTTTCTTTAAGCAGGATGTTTATGAAGTGAACTAAGCATCTATGTATTAGTTACTAACTGATTAAAAGTAAATGGTGTCATGGAGCTGACGTAGCGTTCCACGCTTCAAACCCCAAGAGACTTTATGTTCATTTGTATCGTGTGATTTTAAATATATTTTACATCGTTTGGTTTTAGTTTAAATTCGTTTAGTGTAAAATGGCGTAGCTTTAGTTTTAAATATATTCCTTTAGGTAAATGTGTTTTTGTGTAGCCAGTAAACAAGCTTTGCTACTGTGTAATTTATGCAACAGGGCTTTTCCCCTTATCTGGCTGCATGTTTAATTCAAGAAGTCTGGGATAGTGTTTGTCTTTAATCTGATGTGGTAGAACAATAGATTATGTAAATGTTGTGTTCGCTAAAGGCTAAAGAATATAAAGAATGTTTATTGTAAATATCTGACAATGTAATTAGCATTTTAGTAGGACGATGTGCGTCATTTATGCAAATTATGGCTGTTGGATCTCAGCATAAGTAGTGGCGTTTTTGTTCATTAAAGCTCAGACAGAGAGAATCCTGTTGGAACATACAGCCGCATCTGGTGTCTCCTTCAACTACGCTACACTACTCACTCAACCTCAGAAGGCACAGAGCGGCCTTCTGGAAATTCCTAACGGCTCCAGGGCAGAGAAACAGAAGCAGGCGGGTCAAGTTGCTCGAGGCACGAGGACAGCGCTCCCAGTAGCCGGGCTGACCGCAATGAAGGGGTGTCTGGAGAGTCAGGACAGGCGGAAGAGAACGGTTCCGTCACAAATGGTATTAACCATATATATATACAGTTACTAACAGAATAATATGTTAAAAGCTAGAGATCTGTGTGCTGATGGATGGATGTTGTATTTTATAAATCTTTGATTATGTTGTGAGAATCTTTTTGCATACGTAATAAATATATATATTATTATCTAAGCTGGTTGGTTCTATTTTTTAAAACTAAAACACGTACAATGAAAAGAATTTAGGAGAACTTCTGAGAAATACAAACGAGATAAATTTGTTGTTTATATCTCGTATAAGTTTCTTACCTGATTAATATCTCCGACAATACGCCAGTCACACACACGCCGCTCCTACAAACCGCTCACACAAACGCCGCTCATACAAACCACTCACACACACGCCGCTCATACAAACCGCTCACACAAACCGCTCACACACACGCCGCTCATACAAACCGCTCACACACACGCCGCTCATACAAACCGCTCACACACATGCCGCTCATACAAACCGTTCACACAAACGCTGCGCATACAAACCGCTCACACACGCCGCTCATACAAACCGCTCACACACGCCGCTCATACAAACCGCTCACACACGCCGCTCCTACAAACCGCTCACACAAACGCCGCTCATACAAACCGCTCACACACACGCCGCTCATACAAACCGCTCACACAAACCGCTCACACACGCCGCTCATACAAACCGCTCACACACATGCCGCTCATACAAACCGCTCACACAAACGCTGCGCATACAAACCGCTCACACACGCCGCTCATACAAACCGCTCACACACGCCGCTCCTACAAACCGCTCACACAAACGCCGCTCATACAAACCACTCACACACACGCCGCTCATACAAACCGCTCACACACAAACCGCTCACACACACGCCGCTCATACAAACCGCTCACACACACATGCCGCTCATACAAACCGCTCACACAAACGCTGCGCATACAAACCGCTCACACACGCTGGTCATACAAACCGGTCACACACACACGCCGCTCATAAAAACCGCTCACACACGCTGGTCATACAAACCGCTCACACAAACGCCGCACATACAAACCGCTCACACAATCCGCTCACACAAACGCCGCTCATACAAACGCTCACACACACGCCGCACATACAAACTGCTCACAAAAGCGCCGCTCATACAAACCACTCGCACAAACGCCGCTCATACAAACCGCTCACACACACGCCGCTCCTACAAACCGCTCACACACACGCCGCTCATACAAACCGCTCACACACGCCACTCATACAAACCGCTCACACAATCCGCTCACACAAACGCCGCTCATACAAACCGCTCACACACGCCGCACATACAAACTGCTCACAAAAGCGCCGTTCATACAAACCGCTCACACACACGCTCATACAAACCGCTCACACACACGCCGCTCATACAAACCGCTCACACAAACCGCTCACACACGCCGCTCATACAAACCGCTCACACACGCCGCTCCTACAAACCGCTCACACAAACGCCGCTCATACAAACCACTCACACACACGCCGCTCATACAAACCGCTCACACAAACCGCTCACACACACGCTCATACAAACCGCTCACACACATGCCGCTCATACAAACCACTCACACAAACGCTGCGCATACAAACCGCTCACACACGCTGGTCATACAAACCGGTCACACACACACGCCGCTCATAAAAACCGCTCACACACGCTGGTCATACAAACCGCTCACACAAACGCCGCACATACAAACCGCTCACACAATCCGCTCACACAAACGCCGCTCATACAAACCGCTCACACACGCCGCACATACAAACTGCTCACAAAAGCGCCGCTCATACAAACCACTCGCACACACGCCGCTCCTACAAACCGCTCACACACGCCACTCATACAAACCGCTCACACAATCCGCTCACACAAACGCCGCTCATACAAACCGCTCACACACGCCGCTCATACAAACTGCTCACAAAAGCGCCGTTCATACAAACCGCTCACACACACGCTCATACAAACCGCTCACACACACGCCGCACATACAAACCACTCTCACACACACGCCGCACATACAAACCGCTCACACACGCCGCACATACAAACCGCTCACACACGCCGCACATACAAACCGCTCACACAAATGCTGCTCATACAAACCGCTCACACACATGCTGCACATACAAACTGCTCACACACACGCCGCTCATACAAACCGCTCACACACATGCTGCACATACAAACTGCTAACACACACGCCGCTCATACAAACCGCTCACACACGCCGCACATACAAACCACTCTCACACACACGCCGCACATACAAACCGCTCACACACGCCGCACATACAAACCGCTCACACAAATGCTGCTCATACAAACCGCTCACACAAATGCTGCACATACAAACTGCTAACACACACGCCGCTCATACAAACCGCTCACACACGCCGCACATACAAACCGCTCACACACATGCTGCACATACAAACTGCTCACACACACCGCACATACAAACCGCTCACACACGCCGCTCACATAAACGCCGCTCCTACAAACCGCTCACACACACGCTGCTCATATAAACCGCTCTCACACACACGTCGCTCATACAAACCGCTCACACACGCCGCTCATACAAACCGCTCACACACGCCGCTCATACAAACCGCTCACACACGCCGCTCATACAAACCGCTCACACACGCCGCTCATACAAACCGCTCACACACACATGCCGCTCATACAAACCGCTCACACACACGCCGCTCATACAAACCGCTCACACACACGTCACTTCTACAGACCGCTCACACACACGTCACTTCTACAGACCGCTCACACACATGTCGCTCATACAGACCGCTCACACACGCTGGTCATACAAACCGCTCTCACACACGCCGCACATACAAACCGCTCACACACGCCGAACATACAAACCGCTCACACACATGCTGCACATACAAACCGCTCACACACACACCGCACATACAAACCGCTCACACACACACGCCGCACATACAAACCGCTCACACACGCCGAACATACAAACCGCTCACACACATGCTGCACATACAAACCGCTCACACACACACTGCACATACAAACCGCTCACACACACACCGCACATACAAACCGCTCACACACACACGCCGCACATACAAACCGCTCACACACACACGCCGCACATACAAACCGCTCACACACACACGCCGCACATACAAACCGCTCACACACACATGCCGCTCATACAAACCGCTCACACAAACGCTGCGCATACAAACCGCTCACACACGCCGCTCATACAAACCGCTCACAGACGCCGCTCCTACAAACCGCTCACACAAACGCCGCTCATACAAACCACTCACACACACGCCGCTCATACAAACCGCTCACACAAACCGCTCACACACACGCCGCTCATACAAACCGCTCACACACATGCCGCTCATACAAACCGCTCACACAAACGCTGCGCATACAAACCGCTCACACACGCTGGTCATACAAACCGGTCACACACACACGCCGCTCATAAAAACCGCTCACACACGCTGGTCATACAAACCGCTCACACAAACGCCGCACATACAAACCGCTCACACAATCCGCTCACACAAACGCCGCTCATACAAACCGCTCACACACGCCGCACATACAAACTGCTCACAAAAGCGCCGCTCATACAAACCACTCGCACAAACGCCGCTCATACAAACCGCTCACACACACGCCGCTCCTACAAACCGCTCACACACACGCCGCTCATACAAACCGCTCACACACGCCACTCATACAAACCGCTCACACAATCCGCTCACACAAACGCCGCTCATACAAACCGCTCACACACGCCGCACATACAAACTGCTCACAAAAGCGCCGTTCATACAAACCGCTCACACACACGCTCATACAAACCGCTCACACACACGCCGCTCATACAAACCGCTCACACAAACCGCTCACACACGCCGCTCATACAAACCGCTCACACACGCCGCTCCTACAAACCGCTCACACAAACGCCGCTCATACAAACCACTCACACACACGCCGCTCATACAAACCGCTCACACAAACCGCTCACACACACGCCGCTCATACAAACCGCTCACACACATGCCGCTCATACAAACCACTCACACAAACGCTGCGCATACAAACCGCTCACACACGCTGGTCATACAAACCGGTCACACACACACGCCGCTCATAAAAACCGCTCACACACGCTGGTCATACAAACCGCTCACACAAACGCCGCACATACAAACCGCTCACACAATCCGCTCACACAAACGCCGCTCATACAAACCGCTCACACACGCCGCACATACAAACTGCTCACAAAAGCGCCGCTCATACAAACCACTCGCACACACGCCGCTCCTACAAACCGCTCACACACGCCACTCATACAAACCGCTCACACAATCCGCTCACACAAACGCCGCTCATACAAACCGCTCACACACGCCGCTCATACAAACTGCTCACAAAAGCGCCGTTCATACAAACCGCTCACACACACGCTCATACAAACCGCTCACACACACGCCGCACATACAAACCACTCTCACACACACGCCGCACATACAAACCGCTCACACACGCCGCACATACAAACCGCTCACACACGCCGCACATACAAACCGCTCACACAAATGCTGCTCATACAAACCGCTCACACACATGCTGCACATACAAACTGCTCACACACACGCCGCTCATACAAACCGCTCACACACATGCTGCACATACAAACTGCTAACACACACGCCGCTCATACAAACCGCTCACACACGCCGCACATACAAACCACTCTCACACACACGCCGCACATACAAACCGCTCACACACGCCGCACATACAAACCGCTCACACAAATGCTGCTCATACAAACCGCTCACACAAATGCTGCACATACAAACTGCTAACACACACGCCGCTCATACAAACCGCTCACACACGCCGCACATACAAACCGCTCACACACATGCTGCACATACAAACTGCTCACACACACCGCACATACAAACCGCTCACACACGCCGCTCACATAAACGCCGCTCCTACAAACCGCTCACACACACGCTGCTCATATAAACCGCTCTCACACACACGTCGCTCATACAAACCGCTCACACACGCCGCTCATACAAACCGCTCACACACGCCGCTCATACAAACCGCTCACACGCCGCTCATACAAACCGCTCACACACGCCGCTCATACAAACCGCTCACACACATGCCGCTCATACAAACCGCTCACACACACGCCGCTCATACAAACCGCTCACACACACGTCACTTCTACAGACCGCTCACACACACGTCACTTCTACAGACCGCTCACACACATGTCGCTCATACAGACCGCTCACACACGCTGGTCATACAAACCGCTCTCACACACACGCCGCACATACAAACCGCTCACACACGCCGAACATACAAACCGCTCACACACATGCTGCACATACAAACCGCTCACACACACACCGCACATACAAACCGCTCACACACACACGCCGCACATACAAACCGCTCACACACGCCGAACATACAAACCGCTCACACACATGCTGCACATACAAACCGCTCACACACACACTGCACATACAAACCGCTCACACACACACCGCACATACAAACCGCTCACACACACACGCCGCACATACAAACCGCTCACACACACACGCCGCACATACAAACCGCTCACACACACACGCCGCACATACAAACCGCTCACACACACACGCCGCACATACAAACCGCTCACACACACACGCCGCACATACAAACCGCTCACACACACACGCCGCACATACAAACCGCTCACACACACACGCCGCACATACAAACCGCTCACACACACACGCCGCACATACAAACCGCTCACACACACACGCCGCACATACAAACCGCTCACACACACACTGCACATACAAACCGCTCACACACACGCCGCACATACAAACCGCTCACACACACACGCCGCACATACAAACCGCTCACACACACACGCCGCACATACAAACCGCTCACACACACGCCGCTCATACAAACCGCTCACACACACACGCCGCTCATACACACGCCGCTCATACAAACAAACTGCTCACACACACGCCACTGATACAAACCGCTAACACAAATGTCGCTCATACAAACCGCTCACACATACTCATACCCCTCCGCTGCCCCGGCCTCACCTCTCCATCTCGGTGCACCACAGCACGTCCTCCTTCTCATTCATGGTCACAGGGAATTGCTGGTCTTTGCCCTGCCTGACGGAGCCGGGATTTGTGGTGATTGTGCAGACTTTGCTGAACTGGGGGAAAAAAGATGAATCCTGGTGTGAGCCGCCACGAACATATAACCGAACCCTCTGGAAACGACATCTAAAGCCCAGTGTCCTTGGGCGAGACACCTAACGGTACAGATTCGTCACCCGGGACATACTGAAAACCAGAGAAATCTCAATGTATCCTTCCTGGGAAAATAAGTATAAAATAAAAAGTATAGGAACAGAGACGCCGATCCGGACGGACGGACGTCACGATGACAGAGGAGGATCACAGAGACACAAACACTGGACATTCTGGGTTATATCTCAGAAACAAGTCCCCGGAGGAGGCTCCATGATCCCTCCCCAAAGTGCCGGCCACGTTGTGGACTCACAGATTCACAGGGGGCTGGTGTCAGCCTTACTCTATGTTTGCATCGTCCCGCGGGGTGTCGCGCAATGACGCCTTTCATGTGTCCATACTGAGATCTGAGCCGCGTACACAAACACGAGCTGAGGCTGCGGCCCAAAAAATTCACACGAGACACAGAATATAATACCTAACCTTTAACCTTAACCCCTAACCTTAACCCATTAGGCTGAGACACTAAGCTCTAACCCAAACAGCCAAACGTAACCCCTAACTGTGACTTAAGCCCTAACGTTATCCTTAACCCCTAACCTTAAGCCATTACCGTGACATTAAGCCCTAATATAAAACTAACTTTCCCCCTTAATGCTAAATTTATACCCTAACCTTCACCCCGACCTTAATCTCCTAACTTTTACCCACAACCCTGGCATTAAGTTATAAC
Source organism: Leptobrachium leishanense (assembly GCA_009667805.1). Taxonomy (NCBI): domain Eukaryota; kingdom Metazoa; phylum Chordata; class Amphibia; order Anura; family Megophryidae; genus Leptobrachium; species Leptobrachium leishanense. The sequence continues at coordinate 61,198,978 of CM019066.1, read as the reverse complement.
CTTAAGAGTAACCATTAACCCCTAGCCTTCACCCTGACTGAAATCCATAACCTACAACCTAACTTTAACCCCTAATTCTAGCTTTAACCCCTGATGTTGTGACGTTGTTCGTTTTTTAATGTATTTTGTATCAGGTGCTTCAACAATTCAAAAGTGAAAAGTGATCTGTAAAACATTCACTCGTTCTTTCAATAAGACGGTGAAAAGCGCTCCGTGTCAGCTGCTCTTTCCTTTTCTACAAGTATGAGCATGATCTATAACGCTGGAGCCGTGACGCCGGATAATGTATCCCCAGGCCTGAGAACCAGCCAGATGTTCACTGAGTATCGAGACGTTCACACGTCGGGCTTTCCAGTAAATATATATATAATGTGGCTGCTGTTTCCGTGTCCCCGGGTTATTAATGAGCTATTCTATAGGGGATATTCAGAGCGAGACGATCTGGAACGAAAGCTCACCGAGCAGTGAATTTCCACGTACCGTGACATTTCGGGGCCATTCGGCTATTCCGAGAGCAGACAGTTTGCCAAATTTTGGCGAATTGCCAGTGAAATACGGTGCCTGTTCGGCGGCAGTGAAATCCCCCATAGAGAAGCAATGGTTAATCTATTCAGAACACTGAACAGCAGTGAAAAGTTGCCGAATTGCCCTGATGTTCAGTGTTTTCATTCGTCAGGTTTATTCAGGCGAATCCCATAGGTTTCAATGTTAAAAATATTCCCATTTTAATCTAATATCTATAAACCGTTTATTTTAATCTGCAGCAAACGTCTCTTTTATTTATAGATTTTTTTAGGATTTTTTCGGCAAACTTGTTTTCTGGGTTTTTTTTAAACCTTTTTTTTTCTTTTTTCTGTAACAGCCCTTTTTATTATCATTCATAGGATTTTATATGTTAATTCCCGGCATTTTCGTTCAGTAGTTTTTTTGCAAACCATGTTTCACTTTTCACACTTTCAAACGTATTGTTTTCTTTTGGTTTATTTTACCGGTCCGGCAGCTAGTCGACTGCGTTTGGCAGCACTCCAGCGGGTTTGCGGCAGATGTTCGGCGGGTTTGTGGTGCATGTTCGGTGGGTTTTCAGTACATGTTTGGTGGGTTTGCGGTGGGTCTGCGGCAGCAACATTTCAGTGCTCTTTGAATAACCCCCTGTGCGTGAAGGGATTCCCACCGATCACACCGGGATGTGACTTGGAGGGGGCTGTGCGCTTGCCTCCTGCCTACAGACTACGGCCCAGCAGTTAAACGGGAGATTTTGGGGCTGTTTGTCGTCTCCCGCAGCCATCAGACGCAGCTAAGTATATCCGCGGTCGCCGGTTCCTCTGACCCAGGTGAACGCGGCTCTTGTAGCTGCCCGTCTGGAACTATTATCGGCTACTTTTCCATATTAGCCCGGCTGGGTTAAATGTATAATTTCCCTTCAGATGGTGACTGTGACGTAAGTCACTTTGGACTTGGGGTGCATGGACCTGGAGGCATATTTAGGGTGCAGGCCTCATAATCCACACCACTCCACCTGGCCTCTCTCGTGTGCAGAATGTTTGTGTAATCTGTGTTATGCAAGAATGTTATTGTCTATAGTAGGGTCCATGTGTGTCTTGTTAACTTGCTGAGAGGATTTGCTGTCCAGCCTACCCTTGTCTCAGGAATGTGTTGATATCTGTTTATATTTGAACAGTTTGTAAATCTGCTGTCTGTAATCTTGTTTATCATCCCGATTACCATTGTCTTGCCTCATTTAGAAATGTTGTGTAGTGTTTAATTTAACTGGTCCTAGCCTAATTAGGTTTCACATTCCAAAAAGCAAATGTGTCCCATTATCTGTTTCAGTCTAATTAGGTCCCCCAGTGGTTTCTAGGGGAGGTTTTGTATATGTAAATGACCCATGTGTGACCGTATAAATATGTGTGTCGCAGATTAATCCAGTTCTATTCTGACCCTACATGCAGTCACGCCTCATGGTTTGGGTAGCAGCTAGATTATGTTCGCTGTTCCACCACAAAACTCCAGATCTACAGCTTATTTTTTGAACGCTAACAAGGCTCACTACGTGTATCCGTCTTTAAGCTGCGGCTAAGGACCGGGAGAAAGTCACGAGAGTCATGAGGAGAGCACGGGGGTCCAGCAAAGAAATAGCATTGACTGATGTGACCCTGTCGGGGTACTGAGATCTGTCACAGACACACATAGTTTGTTTTATACCACGAGATCTGAGTCTCGTCCTGTAACCTATCCCGATACCCCGGGGTCTGACCAAGGCCAATGACCCACATAATACTCAGTGTGCCTGGATTACACCAGCTGTGCACCCGGGAGGACCTTTCACCTCTGTGACAGTAATAAATCCTCTTCATATGACCTCGGAATAATATCTCACTCACCCTGGCTACGCGTCCGGCTTCCAGGCAGTCCTGCAGATACAGCTTATCATCTGCCGTGGAGACCAGCCGCCTGTAAGAGAGAAGACATGTGATACGTGGGGGGGGGGATACCAGGGCGTCCCCTACTCACTGTGGAATATCTGTGTTTTTATTGATGGAAATTATCGTGCCACGGTATTGCTTTATCCTGCTTTTTACGGCTCGCTTTTTGTCCGGATTGTTTTCCAGTTTCTGGTTTTGGTCGATTTAATCTCCTGATAGGTCGAAGGAAATCCTGTCCGCTACCTCGCTGGACGGATGAGACGATCTGTAGCTTCTACTCACATGAATATGAGGCGGTGCTCTATCTGTATTCTTATTGGCTCCCTCACTGGCCTCAGACTCTCCGCCTACCTGGTCATGCCTGGAAGGTTCCCCCAGAAGTAACGGCTTCTTCTCGCTGCTGACACCTCTCTGGCATCGATCATCACTGGGTTCGACTGGGAAAGAGAACCGGAGAGTGAGAATCTGCATTTTCTCCCAAGCTGCCCCCTTTTTATGGAACTCTCTCCCCCTCCTCCCTGTCTCTCCAGTCCTTCAAGAAGTCTCTGAAAACACATTACTTCAGTGAAGCCTATCAGCTCACACCATGATTCCCCTCTGCTCATTACTTACTGCATCTTCCCTCGCTGCCCACATGCACCCCGTTACTTCATACTCTCTATTTACCCTCACCTACTGTGTCACTACTAGATTGTAAGCTCTTGAGAAGGGTCCTGTAACGGTAGCTATATCGCTTCCCCAAGAGTAGCGGAGTTGAGATCCTTAAGGGCAACAATACTTTCTTGATTAACACAGAAATAGCATCAAATACAGTTTGTAACTCGAGCCAGGGGACTCAAAGGTCTAGCTGAATTGCCTCTAGGCTCCGAGGGTTTCGAGACCGACAGAAAGACTAGGACACGCTCAGAAACACAATACGTGGGACGACAGTCCGTGAAGTATTCAAGGTGCAGGGCAGTCAGGGATGCAGAAACCAATTGTTCTAAGAAGTGTTCAATTCTACTATATGATCCTCTCTGATATGCTGTTTAACCCCTTAAGGACCAGGGCTCTGTAAAGCCAATCATTAATGATGTAGATGTTATGTCATTTGTCATCAAGGGCTGAGGATGTAACAGGTCCTCTCTCCTACTGTTCTGTGTGTTGAATCTGTATATCAATTTGTTATTCTGCCTCCCACTGTACAGCGCTATGGAACTTGTTAGCGCTTTATAAAAACTTGTAAATGTAACTGTATGAGAGAAGCTGCATCTCTGAACCAAAACAGAACCTGTTTGTATGATCCTCAAACCCGGTGTCGCCTTTTTGGGAATGATATAAACGCTGGATTTTCTCTGTTGTTTTGCTGGCGACGAGTCGGATAATATTCAATCGGAATAGTCCAGGTCCGTCACATACGTAACGTGTGAGTCCCTAGCGCTGCGCAGTGTGCGTTTCCTAAAGGGGTTATTCAGAGAGCACCGAAATAGTGCCGATAATCCGGTGCTCCCTCATTCCCTGCACTTCGTGGAATCAAAGTGCCCCACCCTGCGGTGAATTCAGCATTTACCGCATGGTCACCGGAATGCAGGGAAAACTCATTGCAAACCCGACGAACACCCTTGAAAACTCCCCGAAAACCAGCAGAAACCGTCGCAAAAACCACACCGAGCACACCAGAAAAAGCCGCCGAGCCGCTGATCACAGCCCATACCAGTCGTCAGAAAAAGCCGACAAGCTGACGAACGGGGTAGAAAAAAACATTATGCTTGAAAGTGTCAAAATTGAAACGCTGTTTGCAAAAAAACTACTGAATGAAAATGTCTGGAATTTACATATAAAATAATATGAATGATAATAAAAAGGGCTGTTACAGAAAAAAGAAAAAACAGGAAAAAAATTCTCCCGAAAAATGCCTAAAAGATCCTGAAAAATCTATAAACAAAGAGACTTTTTGCTGCAGATTAAAATAATAAACGGTTTATTAGATATTAGATAAAAACGGGAATATTTTTAACATTGAAACCTATGGGATTCGTCTGGTTAAACCTGTCGAATGAAAACACCGAACATCAGGGCATTTCACTGACATTTCTCTGCTGTTCAATGTGAATAGATTAACCATTGCTTCTCTATGGGGGATTTCACTGCCGCCGAACAGGCACCGTACGTGCAGGCAATTTGTCACAATTTGGCGAATTACCCGCTCTCTAAATAGCCGAATGGCCCCAAAATGTCACCGGACAATGAATTTCAATGTCTGGTTACATTTCGGGGCCAGATCGGCTCTCTCTGAATAAGCCTTACTGTGTTCCAGTGGAATGTTCCTTTAAATGTAGCTTTATGGTGTTTATTCATAGTAACTGATTAAAGACGTTGATGTCACGAGGCTTAATTAATCATATTATTCTCTGTAAGAATGAGAATATTTCCGAGGGATCCGTGAAGCCGCGTGCCAGGCCCTCACCTCCAGGTGCTGCGAGATGACCTTTTTGAATGTGTGGTCCATGGCCACGATGTTCTCAAAGAGCCAGAAGAAGGGTCGATCCTCGCCGGGTTTAGGCTTCGCCTCGTGGAGAAGACGGGGAAAGTCAAAAAAGAGGCACCCGGTGCCGGCTGCGTGGGGGAGGAATGAGAAACATGTATGTTACGTGTCACCACTGCTCATATCTACAGCGATGCTTTGCAGAGGTCTTCAGATTGGCAACCCAGTATTAACCCCATAATATCCAGAACATAACACAAAGGGGTTTATTCACTAAACTCCAGATTCACCACTAAATTTCACCGTATCTGCAATTTCCGGTCAATTCGTATATTCTCCATACTGTCAATTCACCAAATACAGACGAACTGACCGTGAAAGGATGGTAAGCGCCACACAACATGTACCACCACCAGGGCCCCAATGCTGTCTCAGAAAACAGTGCTTTCCGATTATTTTGCCCTTACTCGTGGCGGAGCTTCCACAGCTGGAAGATGATCACGTGTGGATTTTTAATACCGGATAAAACCAGTAGGATCCAAGGAAGTGGTCTTTAAAAAACATTTATTAAAACAAAGTAAAATAAAATTACCACAGGGTCTTCCAAGACGCGTTTCGCCACCACCAACGGCTTCATCAGCTGAAGCTCCGCCACGAGTAAACTGGAATTTAGCAAAATAATCTGTATCTTTATGCCCGGATTTTACACCAGGCGAGTATTTCTTGCTCTTTTTATCTGTTTTCACATATACTGTGGCGAAAGACATTGCCGCTATAAGGTGGGGGGGGGGAGTCACCTGATAAAGGAGAGAAGACAATAACTCGAAGGCGCAGATCCACTCAGAACCAGTGCTGGGGATCTCGACTTGTGAGTGGAATATGTTTATCGCTCTAGCGCCGTCCTTTGTATCCGAGATATTGCACAGTTACGTTTTCTATCTGCTTCTGTTTACATGAACGACATTTATTTTATTTATTTATTTATTTATAAATGATTTTACCAGGAAGGATACATTGAGATTTCTCTCGTTTTCAAGCATGTCCTGGGTTCAAGAACATTGAAGTGTTACAGTTACAGAAATACAAAGTAATACAATGCAAGATATTAAAAAAACAACACAAATATACAGATTAACAGAAAGTAAATATGTAGGAAATATAGTTACATGTATATGTTACATGTATACAGGTGCATTCTGTATATAGTCACTATGTTACATGTTTACAGGCGCATTCCTTATTGAGGTATGTTAATAGGGAGCTCTTGAGTGACTTAAGACTGGGGGAAGATTTGATGGTGTCTGGGAGGTTATTACATATTTGTGGTGCTCTGTAGGAAAATGAGGATCGAGCCACTGTCTTTTTGTATTGTGGTATTGTAAGTAAGGTGCTGGTCCTGGATCTGAGGTTATAGGATGAGGGAACTACCAGGGGAAGCAGCATATTCAGGTAGGGTGGCAGCTTCAAAGAGATGCTTTTAAACACCAGGCTGGAGAGGTGAAGAGTGCGTCTGGATTCCAGCGACGGCCAGTTTAGCTCTTTTAACATGTCAGAATGGTGGGTCATGTAGTTACATTGTAATGCAAAGCGGCAGAATGAGTTATACAATGTAGTAAGTTTATGAAGGTGCGTTTGCGGGGCGGCTGCGTACACTACATCTCCGTAATCAATAGCCGGCATAAGCATTTGTTGTACAATCTGCTTTCTTACCGCGGGGCTCAGGCAGGATTTGTTTCTGTACAGGGCACCTAGTTTGGGGTAGAGTTTAGATGAAAGTTTTTCGATGTGGGGCCAAAGGATAGATTTGGGTCCAACCACATACATAGATATTTGAGAGAAGTGACTGTGGTCAGCGTGCCATTTGATTTTGTCCCAACACATCGATGGGGATTTTGCAATTTGTGTAGTTTAGGTTTTGTTCCAAAGAGCATCGTTACAGTTTTGTCAGTATTTAAAAAAAGTTTGTTGTGTTTGATCCACTTTTCTGCCTCCTGTGAATTGTTCTTGCAGCACGGCCTCCAGCTGCGGGAGATTTGGTTTGCTGGTATAGATTACAGTGTCGTCTGCGTACATGTGTACAGTTGAGACTTTGCAGACGTTGGGCAGATCATTTATGAATATTGTGACATGATGGATTGCTGACCCGCGAGAGACTTCTGAACCCTATAAGCAATTTACTTTGCGCTGACCCGATATGTCTATACTGACGAATTGACGGCAAAATACGTTGCAATTCGGTACAATTTGGTGGCACCAAAATTGTCCCATAGAGAACTAATGATTGGTCTGTTCGCAGAATGAGGAATTCCACTGAAATTATGGCGAAACGCCCTGATGTTCGGTGGTTTCATTCGACAGGTTTAAACAGGCGAATCCCATAGGTTTCACTGCTATAAATGGAATATCTTCTTATTTTTTCTCACAAGACCATTTATTATTTTTTTTCTTTTTCAGAAACCCTTTTTATTTTTAAAAGCCATTTTTCTGCTTTTTTTCAGTTTTTTTAAAAGGCATTTTTTAAATTATTTTTAACATACTTTTTTTTAAAGGACCTTTTTAATTATTTAAACATATTTTTTACATTTTTATTGATTTAAAAAACCCGTTTGCGTTTGGTACCTTGTGCTTTTCAGCGCGAGGTTGCTGTACTTTGCGCTCTCTACACTTAACATGGGGAGCGCAAGGAGTTAATTAGCGTTAGGATTACAAAGTCCTCACGCTGATTACCGTCTGGCTGTGATTACACGAAAGTTGACCACAGCCTGGACTTGGTGCTAACGGATTCCACTGCTGCAGAATCCATCAGCACCAGCAGAACCCCTCCCCCAAATAAATCGCATACTCACCTCTAATCCCACGGCGAGGACCACGGCTCCAACCACCCCCTCCATCCCCCTTACCTGCAGGCGCACATTATCTTTAGGCGCACATTATCTGCAGGAGCGCATTACCTGCAGGCGCACATTACCTGCAGGCGCACATTATCTTTAGGCGCACATTACCTGCAGGAGCACATTATCTTTAGGCGCACATTATCTGCAGGAGCGCATTACCTGCAGGCGCACATTACCTGCAGGCGCACATTATCATTAGGCGCAAATTACCTGCGGGAGCACATTATCTTTAGGAGCACATTATCTTTAGGCGCACATTACCTGCAGGCGCACATTATCTTTAGGCGCACATTATCTGCAGGTGCATATTATCTGCAGGCGCGCTTTACCTGTAGGCGCACATTACCTGCAGGAGCACATTACCTGCAGGCGCACATTATCTTTAGGCACGCATTATCTGCAGGCGCATATTATCTGCAGGCGCACTTTACCTGCAGGCGCACATTACCTGCAGGAGCACATTATCTGCAGGCGCACATTACCTGCAGGCGCACATTATCTTTAGGCGCACATTATCTGCAGGCGCACATTACCTGCAGGCGCACATTATCTGCAGGCGCACATTACCTGCAGGAGCACATTACCTGCAGGCGCACATTATCTTTAGGCACGCATTATCTGCAGGCGCATATTATCTGCAGGCGCACTTTACCTGCAGGCGCACATTACCTGCAGGAGCACATTATCTGCAGGCGCACATTACCTGCAGGCGCACATTATCTGCAGGCGCACATTATCTGCAGGCGCACATTATCTGCAGGCGCACATTACCTGCAGGCGCACATTATCTGCAGGCGCACATTATCTGCAGGCGCACATTACCTGCAGGCGCACATTATCTGCAGGCGCACATTATCTGCAGGAGCGCATTATCTGCAGGCGCACATTACCTGCAGGCGCACATTACCTGCAGGAGCACATTATCTTTAGGCGCACATTATCTTTAGGCGCACATTACCTGCAGGCGCACATTATCTTTAGGCGCACATTATCTGCAGGCGCATATTATCTACAGGCGCACTTTACCTGCAGGCGCATTTTACCTACAGGCGCACATTACCTGCAGGAGCACATTACCTGCAGGCGCACATTATCTTTAGGCACACATTACCTGCAGGCGCACATTATCTGTAGGCGCGCATTATCTGCAGGCGCATATTATCTGCAGGGCAGGCGCACTTTACCTGCAGGCGCACATTACCTGCAGGAGCACATTACCTGCAGGAGCACATTATCTGCAGGCGCACATTACCTGCAGGCGCACATTATCTTTAGGCACACATTATCTGCAGGCGCACATTACCTGCAGGCGCACATTATCTTTAGGCACACATTATCTGCAGGCGCACATTACCTGCAGGCGCACATTATCTTTAGGCACACATTATCTGCAGGCGCACATTACCTGCAGGCGCACATTATCTTTAGGCGCATATTATCTGCAGGCGCGCATTATCTGCAGGAGCGCATTACCTGCAGGCGCACTTTACCTTCAGGCGCACATTACCTGCAGGAGCACAGTATCTGCAGGCGCACATTACCTGCAGGCGCACATTATCTTTAGGCACACATTATCTGCAGGCGCACATTACCTGCAGGCGCACATTATCTTTAGGCGCACATTACCTGCAGGCGCATATTATCTGCAGGCGCACATTATCGGCAGGAGCGCATTATCTGCAGGAGCGCATTATCTGCAGGCGCACTTTACCTGCAGGCGCACTTTACCTGCAAGAGCACAGTATCTGAAGGTGGGCATTATCTGAAGGTGCGCATTATCTGCAGGAGAGCATTACCTGCAGGCTGTGTCTTTGTCTGTGTCTAATACTTTATAAAGCTCCACCACACACCCTCACATAAGTACAATATCGTTGGTTTTTGATTTGTTCACTATAATAAGGGTGTGTATGTGCATATTCTAGGCCAAGGTTTTGTAACTGGTAAGACACACGCTCAGTGTGTACCTTTGCTGAATTATTAGTTGATATTGTTGGTGGGAGGCATGTATTCTTTCAAAAAATGGGGAGGTTGTTTCATAGATGATTGATTTATGACATAAGTCAAAGGGTGGATTGTAGTGATCATGAATGATTTCTGCCATAAATTATCATATTTTAATATTAACTGATTGACATACCAAAGAAGGAACACTAGGGGCAGAGTGTAGGCTGTTTGCCCTGTGTGGCTAGCTGTGATGTCATTAAGCCAGCCTACTTTAGAGAGGTTCACCTATTGGTGACTCCCACTGGGAATAAATGGGGTCTGAATCCAACAGTTAGGTCTTTTTTTGCTGTGTGATACCTTGCTATGCTGACCATGAGAAATCTCTCAGCCCCAGCCAAAAGCTGGGGGCCATCGTAAGTTGATTGCATCTTGTTTTCATTTCATTTCTGTATTGTCGTTTTGTTTGCTGTACTGTATGACTGTTCCATGATTGTTAGTTTGTTCTAATTCTAGTTCTATTATTGTTAGTTAGTCTATTCTGTAAAAAATGTTATAAACTGTTAATATAAATTGCCAAGTAAATTGTCAATTCATATATGTAGCGGATCCCTGCTACCCTGCCCGGGTAGATCCGCCGTCAGCGCCGAGCTGGTCTGGGGGTGTAGAGTCAGGGGTAGCGGGCAGTAGGGATTCGGCGGTGGTCCAGCGTTTCTTTCCACGGTCCTTGCAGCGTCGCGGTTCCCCAAGCCCTATTATCCCCAATTACTAGCCGAGGCAAGAGTAAAGGTTCAAACAGGAATGAGTTTATTTTCACATGGAGAATACAGGGTTATTTATGAGGAATGAAACCATTGTTCTCCCCTGGCCCGCCCTCAGTCCTCCTGCGGTGATCTTTGTTTGTACCTCAAGCCATAGCCCAATCTGCCTTGGTTAACCTGGGGGAACCCCTACGGTGCGCAGCCCTTATCTCAGGTCTCGGCGCCAGCTCGTCTGTCCCCCCCTCCCAGAGCCTCTCCCTGTCTGGCCAGCGCCCGGCCCCCCCCTGTGGTGTGAGCGCTCCTTGTGGCTTTCTGCCCGAGTTTGGGGTTTTACCAGGGATTTCGGGGTGATCCCCTGGGAGCGGCGGCATGCTGGGGGTACAGCCTGGTAGCTCGGGTCCGGGGACTGGTTCAGTCCAAAAAGCGCCCGGATCGAATCCACGGAGCCCGAGCTGCGAAGGGGGAAAGTTCAGCGGCTGTACCCGAGCAAGAGTCACTGTTTGCCGGCCGTGCTCCCAGCGAGGGATCCCTGGTCGGCGTTCGGGTTTCTCGGGGTGTTTCGTTCTATAATTCGCACCCCCGTAAGCACCTATTTTTAGGAGCCCACTGGCCAAGAAGCGCTCTTCTGCGTGGTTTCCACGCTGCGGGGCAAGGCGGCCAAGTTTGGGCGGCTTGGCAGAGACAGTCAGCGGCGGCTCGAGGCATTCACAGACCGGGCGTCTTCCCGGGGCTGTGGACAGGCGGGGAACAGGTCAACCATGGGGAGAATTACAGGGGGAACTTATAAAAATACAACCTAACGAATTCTTTAATACACCATACTAAAACAACATTTTTTAAATTTTGTACCGCGCTACGGTATAGTGGCGGCCGTTCCGTCACAATATTGCACTGTTTTCTGTGTGTTTTTCTTACGTATATTCGACCATAATACCCAAAATAATAATAAAAATTATTGTTGCAACTTAGGGCCTTAATTATTGCATATTAATTCAATAATTAATGTTGGATTTTAATGCCCAAATGAAACATTTTTCCTTTTGGGGAAATTTTTTATTTTGTGGGAAATGATAATAAAGAGGGCTGTTACAGAAAAATTAAGTAAGCTTAAAAAAAAAAAAAAAAAATCGGACTTTTAAAAAAAAAAAAATCTGAAAAATGCTTAAACTATCCTAAAAATGTATAAATAAAGAGACTCTTTACTGCAGAATTTTATAATGAACGGTTTATTAGATATTGAATTAAAACGGGAATATTTTTGACATTGAAGCCTATGGGATTCTCCTGAATAAACCTGCCGAATTAAACCACCGAATGGCAGGGCATTTCGGGAACCTTTCACTGCTGGTTTGTGTTCTCTGAATAGCCGAAGCAGTGCATTTTCATGGGGATTTCACTTCCCTCGAACAGGCACCGAACAGGCACCGTATGTGCAGGCAATTCGCCAGGATTTGGCGAATTGCCTGCTCTCTGGATAGCCGAATGGCCAGGAAAGGTAACCGAACGCTGATTTTCAGCGTTCGGTTACCTTTCTCAAGCAATTCGGATCTCTTTGGATAACCCTGTTAGTTTATACAATTTATGTCTGTATGATCCCTGTGTGTATGGGGTTTCCCCTCGAAATTCCCGGCACCAAACGCACCTGTAATCCCTCCCCATTTAATAACACCTAAATTGCCCAGTTTTCGTTCACCCAAGTGTATAATTCATTTGTACAATTTGTGTTTGTATGACCCTGGCGTTTATTAAGTTCTCTGCCACGCCTGTCTTGCCCAGCCATCGTGGTTTATCTGCCCAGCGCAACCCTGATACAGCTGCCACCAGCCAAGACCAAGGACAACCGACATGCCTTACACCCTGCACCGCTCAGCCCCTGTTCATGCCAGCAGAGTGCTTTTTGGTCAGAAGGGCCCTGAGAACATGGTGCCACTGTGGGGTGAGCTCTAATGGGGAGCGCCACCAAAATCACCCCTCAATCAGCTGCTAAACTCAGGTCGGGATGCCCTGCCGCAGAGGAAATCCTGCACCGAAATCAGAGCTTGCACTCCAGGGGGTGGAATTTCCTGGGCAGGGAACAGCCCAGGGCGGGCCAGACAGTGTGGCACCAAGAGCTGGGCCCAAGCTAGGGGCAGTGGCAGCCCATGTTAAGTATACGAAAAGGGCTATGGCTGGAGGCAGTGTTAAAACTGGCGCCGGGATGTCTGAGGGCGGGCATGGGAGAGAACAATGGGACTGTACTATATAAATGTACCATGAATGTTCTATTCTAAATAAACCAACCTGCTTAACCTGTACTACGCCTCGATGAGTATGTGGAAAGAGGAACTATCTGCTAGGTATTTCCTACGGCTGACTCGCTAGCTTCCAGCAAGGGACCTGAAGCCCACTCACTACCGAGGCTCACTGAAGAGCAACCCCGGCACCTACGGTGGATCTACTCCCTCCGAGTAGCGGCATCCGCACAAAATGTTTTATTTATTTTTGGGGAAATGTTTTTCTTTTGGGGAAAATGTTTTATTTTTGTGGGAAATGTTTTCCTTTGGGGGAAATGTTTTATTTTGTGAGGAAATGCTTTTCTTTTGGGGGAAATGTTTTATATTATTGGGAAATGTTTTCCTTTTGGGTGAATTATTTTATTTATTTTTGGGGATATGTTTTCCTTTTGGGGAAATGTTTTTTTTTTTAAGAAATGTTTTTCTTTTGGGGAAATGTTTTATTTTGTGGGAAATGTTTTACTTCTGGTGGAATTGTTTTCCTTTTCGGGGAAATGTTTTTTTATGGGGGAAATGTTTTCCTTTTGGGGGAATGTTTTCCTTTTGGGGGAAATGTTTTATTTTTGTGGGAAATGTTTTCCTTTGGGGGAAATGTTTTATTTTGTGGGGACATGTTTTACATTGTTGGGCAAATTTTTCCTTTTGGGTGGAATATTTTATTTATTTTTGGTCAAATGGGGAAATGTTTTTTTTAGAAAATGTTTTCCTTTTGAGGAAATGTTTTTTTTGGGGAAAATGTTTTATTTTTGGGGAAATTTTTACTTTTGTGGGGAATTTTGTTTTTGGGTCGGGGAAATGTTTTATTTTTTTGGGGAAATGTTTTTTTTTTAAGAAATGTTTTTCTTTTGGGGAAATGTTTTATTTTGTGGGAAATGTTTTACTTCTGGTGGAATTGTTTTCCTTTTCGGGGAAATGTTTTTTTATGGGGGAAATGTTTTCCTTTTGGGGGAAATGTTTTCCTTTTGGGGGAAATGTTTTATTTTTGTGGGAAATGTTTTCCTTTGGGGGAAATGTTTTATTTTGTGGGGACATGTTTTACATTGTTGGGCAAATTTTTCCTTTTGGGTGGAATATTTTATTTATTTTTGGTCAAATGGGGAAATGTTTTTTTTAGAAAATGTTTTCCTTTTGAGGAAATGTTTTTTTGGGGAAAATGTTTTATTTTTGGGGAAATTTTTACTTTTGTGGGGAATTTTGTTTTTGGGTCGGGGAAATGTTTTATTTTTTTGGGGAAATGTTTTCCTTTCAGGGAAATGTTTTATTTTTGGCGGAAATGTTTTTCTTTTGGGGGAAATGTTTTTTTTGGGGAAATGTTTTCCTTTTGGGAGAAATGTTTTATTTTGTGGGGAAATATTTTTTGGGGGGGAAATGTTTCTTTTGGGGAAATGTTTTATGTTGGAAGTGTTTTGTTTTGGGGAAAATGGTTTACTTTTGTGGAAAATGTTTTATTTTGGGGAAAATGTTTTCTTTTAGGTACAGTTTTCTGGAGAAAGGGAATGCTGCTGAGTTTGGGTTAGAGTTTGTGGGGATGGGGACAGAAATAGAGGTGTGTAGAGTGGGTTGGTTGGGGATAAGAGAATCTTAGGTGTTGGAATCCTACAAGAAAAGAGAAGTGAAACGCACACGGCACGTGGATTTGAACAAGACAAACATAAGCTGCTTTCTTGTTAGATGGACCAGTTTATAGCTTACATTGCCTCAAATAAAATACAGCAGATACTACCAGCTGTATTTTTTTTGAGGCAATGTAAGCTATAAAGTGGTCCGTCTAACAAGAAAGCAACGTTTGTTCGTCTTGCCTCAAAAGGAAAACATTTCCCCCAAAATAAAACATTTCCCCAAAAGGAAAACATTTCCCCCAAAATAAAACATTTCCCCAAAAGGAAAACATTCCCTGCAGTGTGCAGACTCATATGCTAGAGTAAAACTTTGTTTTGGATCATTTCGCTGTTTTTTTTGTTTCAGATCCTTAAGGTCTTCTTTTTTTTCAGATCACTTAGTTCCTTTTTTTTCATTTCGGATCATTTCGAATCGGACCGCGGTTCGTTATTTTGGATCGATTCGAAATTTCGGACGGCCGATTTTCATTTCGGAAATGCATCTGAAATTTGGTAAATGGAAATCTCGGACGCTAACGAAGTTTGGACGAAACAAAATGCACATGCCTACTACAGAACCTGTGTACGTAAAGTGTGTGAGTCCTCTGGCGATGCACAATTTGCAGCTCCTATGCTACACAAGATATATAGGAGCACAAGCTGCGCAGAAAAGCTTCAGGGACTTCCGGGTTCGGGAGCCCCTGAGACGAAGAGGAGGAGCAACGCGCAGCGATTGGGAAAAGGTGAAAAGGGTTAAATAAACCCCAAAATTATAATTAAAATTAAAAAAATGATTGTGCAGAGTTGGTCAACAGGACCTGCCCATATTATGAAGGGCAAAGACGGAAATTCTATCATTTTCAATAATAACCCCTAGTGGTAAACGCTCCATGGGACAGAGCACCGCGCCCAGCGTTACCACTTAGGCTAGGGTCAGACTAACGCATTTTTCGCGTTGTCTGTGAAAAAGTGCGTTCGAACGAATGGATGTATTTTTTCACGGAATACGCGATAGCGGTCATACCATGCGCATTTTCAGCCGTGATTTTGTACTGATTCATCAATAAAACTCTTTTTGCGTCTGGACGTTATGTTGGCCGGACATGAGCAGCGTCTGACGTCTCCTAATCACGCACACACGCCGCTAGCGGACGCAGCGCACTCTGTACGTCAGTACTAGCGGTATCACGTTCTCGAAAAAATGCGTTTGTTTGCCGCTTGCGTTGTGCGTATATTGCCCATCATTGGTCATCATTAGCTGCTACTACGGCCGTAATAAAGTGCGGCTGCACGCGCGTTCGCACTGCGTTAGTCTGACCCCAGCCTAAATCACAAGTTCCAAGAGTGGACGATTAGGGACTGTTTGACCTCAATGTCCTTCCGTTAGCGGCAAGACGAGCCGGTGGATCCTGCGCTCTTCTTCACAGGATTAGCGTTAAATAGGATTTATTTATATTTTTATTGCCGTTTTGATGTGATTTTGAAAAAACACACTAAGAGCACAAGCTGCCTCGCGGGTAGCAATGGTAGCTGCCACTTCATTCATTCATTGCCGCTTGACTCGGTTTTTTTTGTACGTACCATATATGCCTTTTCGGGATGGATTGACCACTGCGAGGTCATTGCATGGACTTCCACCGATCACCAGGTCGAATGGTCCCCACTCCTGAATCTGTGGGAGGAGATGACTTTTAGACATAGGGTTAGGATCAGGGATACTATCTCTGCTTTGTTTAGTGTTAGTTTTAGGGATATTTGTAGAGTTACGATTAGGGTAACTGTGAGTGCGTCACTTTGGACTGGGGTACATGCACCTAGAAATGTATGTTTGGGAGATGCAGGCCTGATGTTTTCTGGTATGTAAGAATAATGCCATTGTCTGTCTATCGTTATTGTAGCTTGTTATCTGCTGATAGGGTATGCTGTAAGATTTAACCTGTCTCAGGAATGTGAATATTCTTTGCCAGGCAAACACTGCCCCGTTATGTGCTGTCTTTAGACTTTAATCTTGTTTATCATTACGATTGCCATTGTCTTGACTGGTTTAGGAATGTTGAGCGAATAGTTATTCCATTGTATTGTCCTAGTCTAATTATGTCTCATACTCCGAGAAGCAGCAACCTGGGAAACCCTCAGAACATTTTCTAGGGGAGGTTTTTGTATAATAAATGACCCATGTTTGATCGTATAAATATGTGTGCCTGTCCCCAATGAAAAGCGTTCCATTCTGACCCTGAAAACCTCACGATTATACAACATCGTCGTATTTCTTGGGGATGCTGGAAGGCTCTCTACGTGCCCAGGTCCGTAAGCTTCAGGCGTCTGCCTGGGGAATACACAGGGAGTCCGGCAAGGAAGAGGCATTGACAGTTGTGACCCTATTGGGGTGCTGAGATCTGTCACAGTTACTATCTCTGCTTGTTTTAGTGTTAGTATTAGGGATATTTGTAGGGTTGGGATTAGGGTTACTATCAGTGATATTTGTAGGGTTAGGGTTTGCATTACGGTAAGAATTACAGTTACTGTTAAGGTTAGGGTTTGCATTACGGTAAGTATTACAGTTACTGTTAAGGTTAGGGTTTGCATTACGGTAAGTATTACAGTTACTGTTAAGGTTAGGGTTTGCATTACGGTAAATTTTACAGTTACTGTTAAGGTTAGGGTTTGTTTCAGGGTTAATATTAGGGTTTGTTTTAGAGTTAGGGTTAGTATTAGTTACCTTTAGGGTTAGGATTAGTATTAAGGTTATTTCTAGTGTTAGGGATTGTATTAGGGTTGGGATTAGTATTAGTGTTATTTCTAGTATCAGGGATTGTATTAGGGTTGGGATTAGTATTAGTGTTATTTCTAGTGTTAGGGATTGTATTAGGTTTGGGATTAGTATTAGTGTTATTTCTATTGTTAGGTATTGTGTTAGGATTGGGATTAGTATTAGTATTATTTCTAGTGTTAGGGATGGTTTTGGGATTAGTATTAGGGTGTGCTTTAGGGTTAATATTAGGATTAGTATTAAGGTTATTTCTAGTGTTAGGGATTGTATTAGGGTTGGGATTAGTATTAGTGTTATTTCTAGTGTCAGGGATTGTATTAGGGTTGGGATTAGTATTAGTGTTATTTCTAGTGTTAGGGATTGTATTAGGGTTGGGATTAGTATTAGTGTTATTTCTATTGTCAGGGATTGTATTAGGGTTGGGATTAGTATTAGTGTTATTTCTAGTGTTAGGGATTGTATTAGGTTTGGGATTAGTATTAGTGTTATTTCTATTGTTAGGTATTGTGTTAGGATTGGGATTAGTATTAGTATTATTTCTAGTGTTAGGGATGGTTTTGGGATTAGTATTAGGGTGTGCTTTAGGGTTAATATTAGGATTAGTATTAAGGTTATTTCTAGTGTTAGGGATTGTATTAGGGTTGGGAGTAGTATTAGTGTTATTTCTAGTGTTAGGGATTGTATTAGGGTTGGGATTAGTATTAGTGTTATTTCTATTGTTAGGTATTGTGTTAGGATTGGGATTAGTATTAGTATTATTTCTAGTGTTAGGGATGGTTTTGGGATTAGTATTAGGGTGTGCTTTAGGGTTAATATTAGGATTAGTATTAAGGTTTGCTTTAGGGTTAAGGGTGCCATTAGGGTTATTTGTAGTGTTAGGGTTTTTTATAGTTTGTTTTATGGTTAGTAGTAGGGTTGCTATTAGTGTACCTTGTAGGGTTAGTATTAGGGTTCGTTTTAAGGTTTGGGTTTGTTTTATAGTTAGTATTAGGGCTGCTATTAGTGTACCTTGTAGGGTTAGTATTAGGGTTGCTATTAGTGTACCTTGTAGGGTTAGTATTAGGGTTGCTATTAGTGTACCTTGTAGGGTTAGTATTAGGGTTGCTATTAGTGTACCTTGTAGGGTTAGTATTAGGGTTGCGATTAGTGTAATGTTTAGGGGTAGTTTGATATTAGAGCTTGTTTTAAGGTTTGGGTTTTGGTTAGAGTTAGTATTAGGGTTTGTTTTAGGGTTAGGGTTAGTATTATAGATACTTTTAGGGTTTTGGGTTTGTTTTAGGTTTATTATTAGTTACCTTTAGGGTTAGGATTAGTATTAAGGTTATTTCTAGTGTCAGGGATTGTATTAGGGTTGGGATTAGTATTAGTGTTATTTCTATTGTTAGGTATTGTGTTAGGATTGGGATTAGTATTAGTATTATTTCTAGTGTTAGGGATGGTTTTGGGATTAGTATTAGGGTGTGCTTTAGGGTTAATATTAGGATTAGTATTAAGGATTGCTTTAGGGTTAAGGGTGCCATTAGAGTTATTTGTAGTGTTAGGGTTTTTTATAGTTTGTTTTATGGTTAGTAGTAGGGTTGCTATTAGTGTACCTTGTAGGGTTAGTATTAGGGTTCGTTTTAAGGTTTGGGTTTGTTTTATAGTTAGTATTAGGGCTGCTATTAGTGTACCTTGTAGGGTTAGTATTAGGGTTGCTATTAGTGTACCTTGTAGGGTTAGTATTAGGGTTGCTATTAGTGTACCTTGTAGGGTTAGTATTAGGGTTGCGATTAGTGTAATGTTTAGGGGTAGTTTGATATTAGAGCTTGTTTTAAGGTTTGGGTTTGTTTTTTGGTTAGAGTTAGTATTAGGGTTTGTTTTAGGGTTAGGGTTAGTAGAAGGGCTTGTTTAGGATTAGTAGTAGGGTTGCGATTAGTGTAATGTTATGGGGTAGGTTTGATATTAGGGCTCGTTTTAATGTTTTTGGTTGTTTTTGGTTAGGGTTAGTAGTAGGGGTTGTTTAAGGTTTAGGGTTAGTAGGGTTTGTTTTAGGGTTAGTAGTAGGGTTACTATTAGTGTAATGTTTAGGGGTATGTTTGATATTAGGGCTCGTTTTAAGGGTTTGTGTTATGGTTAGGGTTAGTATTACGGTTTGTTTTATGGTTAGGGTTAGTATTAGGGTTTGTTTTAAGGTTTGGGTTTGTTTTATGGTTAGGGATAGTATTATGGTTTGTTTTAAGGTTTGGGATTGTTTTATGGTTAGGCTTAGTATTAGGGTTTGTTTTAAGGTTTGGGTTTGTTTTATGGTTAGGCTTAGTATTAGGTTTTGTTTTAAGGTTTGGGTTTGTTTTATGGTTAGGCTTAGTATTAGGGTTTGTTTTAAGGTTTGGGTTTGTTTTATGGTTAGGGTTAGTATTAGGGTTTGTTTTAAGGTTTGGGTTCGTTTTATGGTTAGGCTTAGTATTAGTGTTTGTTTTAAGGTTTGAGTTCGTTTTATGGTTAGGGACCCTAACCATAAAACGAACCCAAACCTTAAAACAAACACTAATACTAAGCCTAACCATAAAACGAACCCAAACCTTAAAACAAACCCTAATACTAACCCTAACCATAAAACGAACCCAAACCTTAAAACAAACCCTAATAACTAACCCTAACTTAGGGTTAGTTATTAGAGTTCGTTTTAAGGTTTGGGTTTGTTTTATGGTTAGGGTTAGTATTTGGGTTTGTTTTAAGGTTTGGGATTGTTTTATGGTTAGGGTTAGTATTAGGGTTCGTTTTAAGGTTTGGGTTCGTTTTATGGTTAGGGTTAGTATTAGGGTTCGTTTAAAGGTTTGGGTTCGTTTTATGGTTAGGGTTAGTATTAGGGTTTGTTTTAAGGTTTGGGATTGTTTAATGGTTAGGGTTAGTATTAGGGTTTGTTTTATGGTTAGGGTTAGTATTTGGGTTTGTTTTAAGGTTTGGGTTTGTTTTATGGTTAGGGTTAGTATTAGGGTTTGTTTTAAGGTTTGGGTTCGTTTTATGGTTAGGGTTAGTATTAGGGTTCGTTTTAAGGTTTGGGATCGTTTTATGGTTAGGGTTAGTATTAGGGTTCGTTTTAAGGTTTGGATTCGTTTTATGGTTAGTGTTAGTATTAGGGTTCGTTTTAAGGTTTGGGTTAGTATTAGGGTTCGTTTTAAGGTTTGGGTTTGGTTTATGGTTAGGGTTAGTATTAGGGTTCGTTTTAAGGTTTGGGTTAGTATTAGGGTTCGTTTTAAGGTTTGGGTTCGTGTTATGGTTAATGTTAGTATTAGGGTTCGTTTTAAGGTTTGGGTTTGGTTTATGGTTAGGGTTAGTATTAGGGTTCGTTTTAAGGTTTGGGTTCGTTTTATGGTTAGGGTTAGTATTAGGGTTCGTTTTAAGGTTTGGGTTCGTTTTATGGTTAGGGTTAGTATTAGGGTTCGTTTTAAGGTTTGGGTTAGTATTAGGGTTCGTTTTAAGGTTTGGGTTCGTTTTATGGTTAGGGTTAGTATTAGGGTTCGTTTTAAGGTTTGGGTTTGTTTTATGGTTAGGGTTAGTATTAGGGTTCGTTTTAAGGTTTGGGTTTGGTTTATGGTTAGGGTTAGTATTAGGGTTCGTTTTAAGGTTTGGGTTCGTTTTATGGTTAGGGTTAGTATTAGGGTTCGTTTTAAGGTTTGGGTTAGTATTAGGGTTCGTTTTAAGGTTTGGGTTCGTTTTATGGTTAGGGTTAGTATTAGGGTTCGTTTTAAGGTTTGGGTTTGTTTTATGGTTAGGGTTAGTATTAGGGTTCGTTTTAAGGTTTGGGTTTGGTTTATGGTTAGGGTTAGTATTAGGGTTCGTTTTAAGGTTTGGGTTAGTATTAGGGTTCGTTTTAAGGTTTGGGTTTGTTTTATGGTTAGGGTTAGTATTTGGGTTTGTTTTAAGGTTTGGGTTCGTTTTATGGTTAGGGTTAGTATTAGGGTTCGTTTTAAGGTTTGGGTTTGTTTTATGGTTAGGGTTAGTATTAGGGTTCGTTTTAAGGTTTGGGTTTGTTTTATGGTTAGGGTTAGTATTAGGGTTCGTTTTAAGGTTTGGGTTTGTTTTATGGTTAGGGTTAGTATTAGGGTTCGTTTTATGGTTTGGGTTCGTTTTATGGTTAGGGTTAGTATTAGGGTTCGTTTTAAGGTTTGGGTTCGTTTTATGGTTAGGGTTAGTATTAGGGTTCGTTTTAAGGTTTGGGTTTGTTTTATGGTTAGGGTTAGTATTTGGGTTTGTTTTAAGGTTTGGGTTCGTTTTATGGTTAGGGTTAGTATTTGGGTTTGTTTTAAGGTTTGGGTTCGTTTTATGGTTAGGGTTAGTATTAGGGTTCGTTTTATGGTTTGGGTTTGTTTTATGGTTAGGGTTAGTATTAGGGTTCGTTTTAAGGTTTGGGTTCGTTTTATGGTTAGGGTTAGTATTAGGGTTGCTCTTAGTGTAACTTTTAGGGTTTTTGATGCAAAAATACTTTTCCAACACAGACAAATTTTTACTACATTTTTAAAACCACAGCAAATTCATCTGAGGCCACGAGGTCTTGACCTGCCACAAATTGAGTATCCTAGCACCAGGCAGCTGATTGCCACCTTGTGGCTGCAGATAAAACTGCTCTACTCACACTCACCTGTTTGCGTGTGATGTGTTGTATGCTTCCTACATACGTGATCTGGCCAGGATGCCGCACCGTCCCCACAGCTATGGCATTCTCGCAGATCTCGGAGGCGATGTATCGCTCCACCTTGAGCTTCAGGTTTTTTAAGACGAGTAGCCCTGCGTATAAATGAAAACCAGATTGAGTGAACAGCAGCTGGATGTGCGGGTGATGATGGGAGTGTTTACAGTGCTTTGCGTCGCGGTTGAGTTGCTGATTGCATGGTATTTTGCCGTCTTACCCACATGCGCCGGCCATATAATACCTGTGAAGCATTGCTCCGGTATGAGCAAGGAACGAACTTCTTCTCACCTGTTGCGATGCCGTCGAATAACGACAGAACTCGTATGGGCCTCCGGTATGCAGCTGGCAGCGGCGGGTACAGCTCCGGCGGGTCCTGCTCAGACATATACAGGGAAGAGCTTGCACGGTCATGTCATTCACCGCACCAGAAGCTGTTACGGATTATCTCTTTGTTTTGTACATGATCGGGGCGAGATTAGAGGGTGTGATTAATGGATGCTCGGTCCACACTCGGCCGCTGCACCCGCAGTGGAATACTTACAAACTCCTGGTCATGTTCATTGCACAGTAAGCCCTGCAGGCGAGCGGGCCAGTCATCTCTTCTACTGAGTAGTCCATGTGAACTCCTGGGCCGACACAAATAACAGATCCAAGGGTCCATCTTAACCGCTGCCTGCGACGTGCTGGGGCCCACAAACAGGTCCACGCACTCCACGCAGAACGACCTGGACAATGGACAGCACGGCGATACATTACCATCAGGATACCACGTACAGTAACAGACACGGCCCACCGACACGTCTTTACCAGGAACATGGATACATAGAACAACAATGTGCCCTCTTCCTGACACCGAGAGTCACCGCTGAATGTAGATATGAGCGTTTCGTTTCATTCCGAATCGCAATTCCGACGAATTTATGCCGTTTCTTATATTGGAAGCACTTCCGAAATAACAAATCGATTTCTTCTGGAATGAAAACAAAACGGTATATAATGAATTGATTTCGTTTTACGAATCGATTCGTTGCACCGTTTCACTCCCACTCAACACTCCTGTCCTTGGTGCTGAAATAGGTTTGAGCACCAAGGACAGCAGCATCGCGGGCTGCAGAGGAACAAATCCCCCTGTCCTTGGTACTGAAATAGGTTTTAGCACCCAACGAATGCAGACAGAATCCTTCCCTTCGCTGACACCGAAGACTGCCGAATCGCACCACGATTTGGCGGTCTTCGGCGACAGTGAAATGAATGATGCAGTTTGACAGGTGAATCCCATAGGTTTCAATGTAAAATAATATTTTATATTTTATTTTATTCTTTTCATTTGCAGCAAAAAGCCATTTTATTTATAGATTTTTTTGGAATTTGAGTATTTTATGTATTTTTTTTTAGGTGAATTTTTTGGAATCCCAATTATTTTAAAAAGACAATGCTATTTTTCTCACCGAACAAAGCGTTTTTTTTTTATCTTTCCCTCAGTCTGGCTGCGTTCGGCGCTGTCCATGGTACTGAAACTTATTTTAGCACCAAGGACAGGGGTATTTGTTCCTCTGCAGCCCGCGGTGCTGCCTTCCTTGGTGCTGAAACCTATTTCAGCACCAAGGACAGGGGAATTACCGCAGCTTGTAACCCTCATTTTTTAACCCTAATCTAGCAGTAATTAATTAATCCGTTTCACCTTTCTGAAACAACGAATCAAAATGAAATAACGAATCAAAACAAGATAACAAATCAATACGAAATAAGAATTGCTAATCTGAAATAATGAATCAATACGAATTAAGAATTACTAATCTGACGAAATAATTAATCGATACGAAATACGAATCATGGTAACATAACGAACGGAAACAAACTAACAAACATAACGAATGCATCCAAAACAAAACAATTTTTTTCACTGTGCACACGTCTAGTTGAATGTGTTAGGTGTTTCTTTAGGTTTTTAAAAGGAAAACCATTATATCTACAAACCATAAGGCGTCACCTAACCACTGTGAAAAAATTATTGTACTTACACCCCTTGACCACATATTAGGCTAAACGAGTCCTGGACGGACGGTGTGGATGCTGGACCTCCTCACAGGATCCCAGGAAGATCTTCAGCAACTCGGGTCAGAGGCCAGGACGGCAAGGACAAAGGAAGCGTCTGGGAAAGGTGTGTGAACCTGCAGGATTCACACTAAATCCTGTTTTGGACCAGACTCTTAAGATATTCGGTTTAGCCGTGGTGGGGTGCATTAATGGGATATTCTATTATTTTTGCCCTTAAATAATTTTTTAAAAATTGTCTGTTTGCTTTTTATATGTGAATCTACTCACCTTGCCACGCGTTGCTCCTCCTCTTGGTGGTGCGTGATGACTTCATTGCTAGGCGCCACTTGGCGCCTGCTGTAAAAATCCGGAAGGAGAGGGGGCTCCTTTGGAGCCTTCTATCTCCCCAAGCATTAAAGATAGGAGGAAACAAATTGCACCGCTGTCAGTGGCCTTAAACCCTATGTTGCCAAATCGCGATTCAAACCCGAAGGTGGCTGACATCTTGGATGTCAGCCAAGCCTCCGGGTCACCCACCACCCACTGACATACTCGCCATATGCGTGAGGATGTCAGTGGGCCAGTTAACCCCCAGCTGCCAAGTGGAGATGATCCCTCTATCTCCTGATTCGGGACAGCTAGAGGCCTTATGGCCTTTCCAATGATACCAAACATGACCAGGTTTGTTGTGAGAAAATAAATTAAACAAAAATAATGAAATAAGAAAAAAATTGAAGATTTTTTTTGAAAAAAATTGTCTGGGGGTGTTTAATTAAATAGGACTTAAGCTGGCATCTAAAAATGATGAGCATGAAACGGTCAGAATGAGGTCAGCGCACAGAGGTGAAATGGCTCAGCAGTGAAGCGGTTGAAAAGCAAAAACGTAAAAATTGGGTTCAATTTCAATTTTTTCACCATATTTCATATTTGTTTATAGTAAATTATACAATATGATGGAAATAATGGTATTTTTAGAAAGTTAATTTAATGGCGAGGAAAATGGTATATAATATGTGTGGGTTGCATAAACGAGTAAGAGGAAAATTTGACTAAGGCTCGTGTCAGACGAGCGCACCTAGTGCGGCCTCTGCACCTGCACTTACCGGCGGCCGTCGCAGCCGCGTGATGCAGCGACGGGCGCCGGTCACACGCTTGTGCGTGCGTGCACAAACTGCACGTGCAGCAAGTGCCTGTCTAGGGAACGAATCCGTTGATGCGCTAGAAAGCACGTCAACGGAGCTGCAAAGCGCGATCCTCTATAGGAGGATCGCAATTTGCACAGGTGAGGGCAGTCAATGGCAGCGGAGAGTGGAAGGAACGTCCGCTCTCACGGACGTTCCTTGCACTCTGCAGTGCGCTCGTCTGACATGGGCCTTAAACACAAACAGTGCAGAAACATAAAAACAGCAGCAGGCACTTTCGGACATATTTTCAGAAAACTGCCCAGTCACTAAGGGGTTAAATAATGTGTGGTCAGGTGATTGGATCATGCCTTTACCTTAGTCAGGTGTTTTTAAAGATTAAAGCTATATTAAGGCGGAGTGCGCTACCCTCGCTCTCTTATGAACGCTTGGCGGGCGCTCGCTTTAGCAGGACACGACAAACACTTTCCATGGTAATCTACACGCGGTGTCTGAGAGACAGGAGATCTGGAAGGCTTTGAATTAAGATCTCTGCAATGAGATAGACCATGCTGACCTCCAGCAGTTTGCATTCCCGCACATCATCACCTCCTGCCCGGAGCAGCATATGCTGCAGTAAGACTGGAAGCCGTCCTCGTCCAGCTGGTAGCCCCAATCCACAAACCAGCCCTGGAAAAGCAGAGACACGAGTAAGTCACGGCATGATTACTTAATACAACTTCCAATGGGTTAATGTCTGCTGCTCCACGTGTTACCAGGTCTCTCACAGTGCGCAATAACGGTGAGCAGGAAAGTGACAGAATCCTGCCAACAAGTCACCACCTAGTGGATGCTTCAAGATATGACATGGTCAAAAAGTCACCATCTAAAAATGTTTCCTAATAGTAAGATGCCAGGGAAAAAATAATGTGTTTCATGCGGGGAAAAAAAAGTGAAACTTAGCACCTTAATAGCATCATTTCACTGACACCAGCAAGGTGGAAACAATGCACAGGTTAAGGTTAGTATTGGGGTTAGTTTGTGTGCTTGTTATAGGGTTAGGGTTAGTTTCTGTGCTTGTTTTAGGGTTAGTATTACGGTTAGTTTCTGTGCTTGTTATAGGGTTAGTATTAGGGTTAGTTTCTGTGCTTGTTTTAGGGTTAGGGTTAGTTTCTGTGCTTGTTTTAGGGTTAGGGTTAGTTTCTGTGCTTGTTTTAGGGTTAGTATTAGGGTTAGTTTCTGTGCTTGTTTTAGGGTTAGTGTTAGTTTCTGTGCTTGTTTTAGGGTTAGGGTTAGTTTCTGTGCTTGTTTTAGGGTTAGGGTTAGTTTCTGTGCTTGTTTTAGGGTTAGTATTAGGGTTAGTTTCTGTGCTTGTTTTAGGGTTAGTGTTAGTTTCTGTGCTTGTTTTAGGGTTAGTATTAGGGTTAGTTTCTGTGCTTATTATAGGGTTAGTATTAGGGTTAGTTTCTGTGCTTGTTATAGGGTTAGTATTAGGGTTAGTTTCTGTGCTTATTATAGGGTTAGTATTAGGGTTAGTTTCTGTGCTTGTTATAGGGTTAGTATTAGGGTTAGTTTCTGTGCTTGTTTTAGGGTTAGAGTTAGTTTCTGTACTAGTTTTAAGGTTAGTATTAGGATTAATTTCTGTGCTTGTTTTAGGGTTAGGGTTAGTTTCTGTGCTTGTTTTAGGGTTAGTATTAGGGTTAGTTTCTGTGCTTGTTTTAGGGTTAGGGTTAGTTTCTGTACTAGTTTTAAGGTTAGTATTAGGATTAGTTTCTGTGCTTGTTTTAGGGTTAGGGTTAGTTTCTGTGCTTGTTTTAGGGTATTAGGGTTAGTTTCTGTGCTTGTTTTAGGGTTAGGGTTAGTTTCTGTGCTTGTTTGGGTTAGTATTAGGGTTAGTTTCTGTGATTGTTTCAGGGCTAGTATTAGGGTTAGTTTTCGTGCTTGTTTTAGGGTTAGTATTAGGGTTAGTTTCTGTGCTTGTTTTAGGGTTAGGGTTAGTTTCTGTGCTTGTTTTAGGGTTACCTTTAGGTTTAGAATTAGGGTTAGTAATTGGGGCTAGGGTTGGCAACTTAGATTAGGGATAGTGTTTGTACTAGTTTCATGGTTATCGTTACGTTTTGTGGTTTTAGGGTTAGTAATTAGGGTTAGGGTAATAGTTTGTGCGTGTTTTAGGTTTATGACTATCCCCGAACCAATAGATTCTGCGCCATGTTTAGGACACAGATTCTGCTCCTTCTTTTCATGTTAGAATTCCAATGTATATTAGGAAACATTTTTTAACTTCAAGTTTTTCGCTGCGTTTTCTCCTCTGCCATCCGCTTGGTGGTGTCATTTTGATCCAAAAAAAGAATTCACATACTGATACACACAGTACAGTGGACGGCAGGTTTATACAGGGGCTGAATTTGCAATTGATGGGCTATGGGTTAATGGGTCGGGTGATGGGGGTAAGTTTCAGGTAAGGGTCCATGTGCATAGTAACTGTGGATAGCTCACGCTCATGGATAAGTATCCAGCTGTGGCTGCGAGGATCAGGGCTCTGAGTTGTGCAGCTGTGGATGTTTTTTTATCCTTTACTAGCTTTTGCCCGCGGCTTCGCTCGCGTGGATTTTAGGATTTGTTAAAATTGTTTTTTAAAGGGAACTTGAGTTTTTTTTGGTAGAACCCCCCCTTTCCCCCCCCCGCTTGGGATTTTTGGAAAATTGTAAAACACTTGTTTTTTTATTTTTCAAGAAGAATGTAAGTGCCAAATTTCACACCTGTAACATCTTTGGTTTTTGAAATATAGGTATACTGATAAAAGTATTCACATCCCTTTCCCCCACCCCCCTTAACTGGATTTTCGGAAAATGGTAAAACATGGGTTTTTTTTGCACGAAGATTGTAAATATCGAATTTCACACCTGTAACATCATTGCTTTTTGAAATATAGGTAGAGTGATAAAGGTATTCATCCCCCTTTTTGCCCCCCCACTGGATTTTTGGAAAATGGTAAAATACGTGTTGTTTTATTTTCAAGACGAATCTAAATACCAATTTTCACGTCTCTAACATCTTCTGTTTTTGAGATATAGGTATCCTCTTGAAAAGTATTCACCCCCTTTTTTCACCCACCACGTGGGATTTTTGGAAAATGGTAAAACGTGTTTTTTATTTTTAAAGAAGATTGTAAGTGCCAGATTTCACACCTGTAACATCTTTGGTTTTTGGAAATATAGGTATACTGATAAAAGTATTCAACCCCCCTTTTTCCCCCTCCCACTGGATTTTTGGAAAATGGTAAAATAGGTGTTTTTTTGTTTCTCAAGACGAATCTAAATACCAATTTTCACATCTGTAACATCTTCTGTTTTTGAGATGTAGGTATCCTGTTTAAAAGTATTCACCTCCCTTTTTTTACCCCCCCCCCACTTGGATTTTTGGAAAGTGGTAAAACACGTGTTTCTTTTATTTTCAAAAGATTGTAATTACCAAACTTCGCACCTGTAACATCTTGGTTTTTGAACTATAGATATACTGATAAAAGTATTCAGACCCCTTTCCCTCGACCCCCCCCTTTTTGGATTTGTGGAAAATGGCAAAACACATGTTTGTTTTTTTTCACAAAGATTGTAAATATCAAATTTCACACCCGTAACATCTTCAGTTTTTGAAATATAGGTATACTGATAAAGGTATTCAACCCCTGTTTATGCCCCCCCCAAGGAATTTTCAGAACATGGTAAAATACGTGTGTTTTTTATTTTTCAAGACGAATCTAAATACCGATTTTCACATCTGTAGCATCTTCTGTTTTTGAGCTATAGGTATCCTGTTTAAAATAGTCAACCCCCTTTTTCACCCCCTTATGCGTGGATTTTCCAAAAATCCTTCCTTAGTGGGCACCTAAATCATAAAAACCGTGCACCCTCAAAATTTCACGTTCCTAGGTTAAACGGTTTCAGCTGGACGTTGATGAGTCAGTCAGTCAGGACTTTCGCGTTTATATATATATAGATGTATTTAACCCCCATTTTGGCCCCCCCATGGAATTTTCAGCAAAATGGTAAATTATGTATTTTTTTATTTTTCAAGACGAATCTAAATACCGATTTTCACGTCTGTAACATCTTCTGATTTTGAGCTATAGGTATCCTGTTTAAAATATTCAACCCCCTTTTTCACCCCCTAGGGGCGGAGTTTACAAAAATCCTTGCTTAGTGGGTGCCCACATCATAAAAACAGTGCACCTTCAAAATTTCACGTTCCTAGGTTAAACGGTTTCAGCTGGGCGTTGAGGATTCAGTCAGTCAGGACTTTTGTATTTATGAAAAAAGTATTCAACCCCCCTTTTTGCCCCCCAAGGAATTTTTGAAAAACTGTAAAATACGTGTTTTCATATTTTTTTAGAAGAATCTAAATACCGATTTTCACATCTGTAACATCTTCTGTTTTTGAGCTATAGGTATCCTGTTTAAAATATTCAACCCCCTTTTTCACCCCCTAGGGGCGGAGTTTCCGAAAATCCTTCCTTAGTGGGTGCCCACATGATAAAAACAGTGCACCTTCAAAATTTCACATTCCTAGGGTAAACGGTTTCAGCTGGGCGTTGAGTCAATCAGTCAGGACTTTCGCGTTTATGAGAAAAGTATTCAACCCCCTTTTTGCCCCCCAAGGAATTTTCAGAAAATGGTAAAATACGTGTTTTTTTTATTTGTCAAGATAAATCTAAATACCGATTTTCACGTCTGTACCATCTTCTGTTTTTGAGCTATAGGTATCCTGTTTAAAATAGTCAACCCCCCTTTTTCACCCCCTTATGCGTGGATTTTCCAAAAATCCTTCCTTAGTGGGCACCTAAATCATAAAAACCGTGCACCCTCAAAATTTCACGTTCCTAGGTTAAACGGTTTCAGCTGGACGTTGATGAGTCAGTCAGTCAGGACTTTCGCGTTTATATATATATAGATGTATTTAACCCCCATTTTGGCCCCCCCATGGAATTTTCAGCAAAATGGTAAATTATGTATTTTTTTATTTTTCAAGACGAATCTAAATACCGATTTTCACGTCTGTAACATCTTCTGATTTTGAGCTATAGGTATCCTGTTTAAAATATTCAACCCCCTTTTTCACCCCCCTAGGGGCGGAGTTTACAAAAATCCTTGCTTAGTGGGTGCCCACATCATAAAAACAGTGCACCTTCAAAATTTCACGTTCCTAGGTTAAACGGTTTCAGCTGGGCGTTGAGGATTCAGTCAGTCAGGACTTTTGTATTTATGAAAAAAGTATTCAACCACCCTTTTTGCCCCCCCAAGGAATTTTCAGAAAATGGTAAAATACGTGTTATTTTATTTGTCAAGATAAATCTAAATACCGATTTTCACGTCTGTACCATCTTCTGTTTTTAAGATATAGGTATCCTGTTTAAAATATTTTAAATATTCAACCCCCTTTTTTTGCCCCCAGTTGATTTTTTGAAAAACGGTAAAATACTTGTTTTTTTATTTTTCAAGAAGAATCTAAATCCCGATTTTCACGTCTGTAACATCTTCTGTTTTTGAGCTATAGGTATCCTGTTTAAAATATTCAACCCCCTTAGGGGCGGAGTTTCCAAAAATCCTTCCTTAGTGGGTGCCTACATCATAAAAACAGTGCACCTTCAAAATTTCACGTTCCTAGGTTAAACGGTTTCAGCTGGGCATTGATGAGTCAGTCAGTCAGGACTTTCGCGTTTATATATATAGATGCTCATGCTTTGAAGATTTATTTTCCCTACTGGCGAACACACCATGAGCACTATAGCCCACCAGCAATCACTCTGTATGCCTAATGGCCACTCCTGGCATAGGGGACATCAGTAGGGATGAGCCGAACACCCCCCGAGTTCAGTTCGGGTCCGAACCCGAACTCGAACTCAATACAAGTCAATGGGTCTGAAAATTCGGTTTTTAGAGTGCCCTCCAAGAGGGCATATATGCTAGATATTTGCCATAAAAGGTGTATGGGGGTCCGGGTAGTGCCCTGGGGGACAGGAAACAAGGACAAAAAGTAAAAAAAAAAACGTTTTTAAAGGGACAGTGAGTTTTCCATGAAATAAGGGTTAAAAATAAAAACCAAAAATTCCTTCAAATATCGTGCCTAGGAGGTCCCCATAACCTGCCCGTGAAGTGGCGGATTTCTAGGATGTATAGAAACATTTAAAAACAAAAAAATTATGTTTCAAATGACGGTAAATGCTTTTCCTTTAATCTATCCATAAACAACTGCTTGGGGCGGCAGTCTGTATGAAAAGAGGAGGCATTTTCGTACACGCAGAAAAAGTTTACTGATTTTTTTGGCTAAATTATTGTGAAACTTATGCAGGCTTTGGATGAAAGTAACAATAGGTGCTTCAAAATTGGTCCTTTAGCGTCCCCAACAGTGCCGTCGCACCGTAACCCCTCTGAGGATATGAATCTGATACAGGCGTCAGTGGCAGTGCACCCAAATATTGTGCTTTTGGTGCCAGGCCTGCAAGTACTATCATACAGTAACCCCTCTGTGGTATTGTGGAAGAATGCAGGGATGAACCTTGCGGTCCTATATTAAAAAGATATGCATCTGGTAAAGGCGTCAGTGCACCCAAATATTGTGCCTTTGGTGCAAGACTGCCAGGCCAGCAAGTATCATCATACAGTAACCCCTCTGTAGTATTGTGGAAGAATGCAGGGGTGGACCATGTGGTCCTATATTGAAAAGTTTTTTTATCTGGTAATGGGCGTCAGTCCACCCAGATATTGTGCCTTTAATGCCAGGCCATCAAGTATCATCATACAGTAACCCCTCTGTGGTATTGTGGAAGAATGCAGGGGTGAACCATGTGGTCCTTTATTAAAAAGATATGCATCTGGTTAAGGCGTCAGTGCACCCAGATATTCTGCCTTTGGTGCCAGGCCAGCAAGTATCATCATACAGTCAGTGGTGTATTTTGGCCTAGGCCGACTAGGCCCAGGCCTAGGGCGGCACTATCCAGGGGGCGGCGGCCCGCAGTGGGTGGCCCCACCCCTAAAAAATTATATATATATATATATATATATATATTTTTTTTTTTACTTTTGCAAAGTATTTTACCAGGAAGGATACATTGAGATTTCACTAATTTTCAAGTATGTCCTGGGTAGGCAAGGCCTAGGCTTTCACTTTCCAGGGGGCAGCAAAAAACCTCACCACTAAATGGGTTACTCACAGAGCACCGAAATGACGCCAACATTTTGGTGTTCTGTAGTTCCCTGCACTTAGGAGAATAAAATTTCTCCACCCTGCAGTGAATTCACCATTCACCGCAGGGACCCCAAAGTGCATGGAGTCGCCACTGAATGCTGCCACCACAAACACGTGGCCTGCTGTTTTCAAAAAGAACTACTGAACGAAAATGTCTGGAATTTACATATAAGATCCTATGATTGATAATAAAAGTTCTGTTCAGAAAAAAGAAAAAACGCTATTAACCCCTTCCGACCGAGGACGTACCATGTACGTCATTGCAGCGGGTCTCTCTTAGACCCGCTGACGTACATGGTACGTCCTGCCGTTTTTTGAGCTGCTGGAAGCGATCGGATCGCTTCCAGCAGCTCAAACGCCATTGCAGGATGCCTGGGAGTCCAGGCATCCGTGCAATGGCCGTTAGAAGTGCCGGGGCACCATGTGATCGCTCCCCGGGAGCGATCTACATCCGGTTGCACCGGAGAGGTGCCCGGCACTTCTACAGAGCGCTGGAAGCGATCGGATCGCTTCCAGCTGCTCTGAGCATATTACAAGGATGCCTCGACATCGAGGCATCCTTGTAATATACTTACCTGCCGCCGGTCTGTCCGTGATCGCTCCCCCCGAGCGATCACTTCCGGTAGCGGCAGGAAGTACTGAGTGCCACGAGGTATCGTGGCACTCAGTACAAAATCGATCACTTCAGTGATCAGGTGCTCTGCTGGGTGCCTCGAGGATCAAGGCACCCAGCAGAGTAAAAAAGTGAAAAAAAAGTAAAAAAAAAGTGTAAAAAAAAAAGTAAAAAAAGTGTGTAAAAAGTGTAAAAAAAGAAAAATAAATAAAATAAACTGACAGTTAGGGGTAGGGTTAGGGTTAGGGGTAGGGTTAGGGTTAGGGTTAGGGGTAGGGGTAGGGTTAGGGGTAGGGTTAGGGTTAGGGTTAGGGGTAGGGTTAGGGGTAGGGTTAGGGGTAGGGTTAGGGGTAGGGGTAGGGTTAGGGGTAGGGTTAGGGTTAGGGGTAGGGTTAGGGTTAGGGGTAGGGGTAGGGTTAGGGGTAGGGTTAGGGGTAGGGTTAGGGGTAGGGTTAGGGGTAGGGTTAGGGTTAGGGGTAGGGTAGGGGTAGGGTTAGGGTTAGGGGTTGGTTAGGGTTAGGGTTAGGGGTAGGGGTAGGGTTAGGGGTAGGGATAGGGGTAGGTTAGGGGTAGGGTTAGGGGTAGGGGTAGGGTTAGGGGTAGGGATAGGGTTAGGGTTCTAAGGGCAGGGTCAGGGGTAGGGTTAGGGTTCTAAGGGCAGGGTCATCTTGGGGCTGAGTGGGATGTTCCTAGCCTGCCTCATCAGAGAGGCAGGCTAGCAACATCCAATCAGAAGTTAGAAAAAATCAAAATAAAATTTCTAATTTGTCAGGTCAGGCCAATATTTTGTAAATATTGGCTCTGACCTCTGTGATTCTCCCTCCCTCTCCTCACTTGTGTTTTGGTGCGAGAGAGAGAGATCAGATTTGACAGGTTAGAGATTTTAGTGAGATTTAGTGAGATTAGAAAAATTGAGGCAGATTTAGAGAGATTTTAGGGAGATTTAGAAGAATTGAGGCAGGTTTAGAGGGATTTAGAGAGATTTAGGTGTTTATTTGTATTTTCTTGTGAAACCCAACGGTTCTTCTAAGAACCAACAATCCGCTTAATATATATAATAATTATAAAATTTTATAATCTATTATATATAATGTCTGAGAGGGTGTACAGCGCCGAGGAGGCATATGCCATCCTGGCGTCAGAATCTGAGGCATCTGCGTCAGACTCAGACCCTCATTTCGACCCCGCTAACTGCTCAGAGGCGTCGCTAGATACATTATCTATGCTGGCTGATGTATCTAGTGATGTTTCTGATGCAGATCCTGGGTCACCACCTGCCAGCAGGAGACGCACAGCTCCAGCTGAGGAGTGGGTAGTGCCTCATCGCCAGAGGCCAGATATCCCTCCTTTCACGGCAAATCCTGGCATCAATATTGATGTTGCAGGATTTACCGCCACACAGTTTTTGCAGGTGTTTATGGGGGATGATTTGTTGGGCCACATCGTGGCCCAATCAAATCTGTATGCCCATCAGCATTGTGCTGCGAAGCCAGACTCCTACTTGGCAAGGCAGCAATGGACCCCGCTAGATGTGCCAGAATTTCTGAAATTCTGGGCACTTACTATGCTGAGGGCATCATAAAGAAGCCCTCAATTCGCTCCTGCTGGAGCAGTAGCCCCATCTGCTCTACCCCCATTTACCTCCAATCAATGTCACGTAGAAGGTATGAAAACATTTTGCGTTTCATGCACTTCAGTGACAACAGCCTGTGCTCCCCTAGAGAGCATCCCCAGTTTGACAGGCACCAGACTTTTACATTTTATTCGTACATTTTATGTTCTACAATTGGTGCTGTATTTTGCCAAAATCTTTGCACACCTATGCATGGGGGGCATGGGTGTACTCAGGAGATCTTGCAGAAAACAACCTGGAGAGTTTTCATGCAGTAACAAACAACAGTGTCTGCTAAGGCTAGGGTCAGACGAGCGTGATTTCTACGGACTGTACGTCCGTGCAGTACGGACATCGTCAGTACGGAAGACGCAGTAGTGGTCACACAGTCCGTTTTTTCACTGACATTTATTTTTTGACAGATGTAGGAGGGACAATAAATTCAATTGCAAAACCATTTTGTCCGTGAAAAAAAATGCAGGACGTATAAATGCAGTCCGTCTGACCACGTTCCATCACTCACACACAAAGCTATGCAGACGTTGCGGACGCAGCGCACTTTGTGCGGCCGTTCTAGCGGTTCTACGTTCTTGCCTGCCTTGCGTCCGTGGGCCGCGGCCGTTGTGCGTCCGCAGTTCAGTGCGGACGTACTTCGTGTGTCGGGCTCCATTGGACTTTATGTCATGCTATCACGGACGTACTTTTAGGCGCGATCACGGACGTGAACACTACGCTCGTCTGACCCTAGCCTAAATCACAGTCCAAAACTACTGTGGGCGTAAAAATCTGAAATTTGAAAAATTACCGCCACACACCTTGTTGCCAAATGTTTTGGGCTAAAACCGTTGCATCCATGGCATCAAAGCACTCCATATGCAATACCTTGGGGTGTCAACATAACAAATATAAACAATTTTCTGGCAATAATTCAAACTGGGGTATGCGGTAGACCCAAAACCAAAGATAGGCCTAGCTGAAGAAATAATCTCAATTTCAACTCTAATGACAAAGTCATAAAAATTGTATTTGAACCTTCCCAAAATCCTGGCAAACCTAGGCATGGGGGGCATGGGTGTACTCAGGAGATCTTGCAGAAAACAACCTGGAGAGTTTTCATGCAGTAACAAACAACAGTGTCTGCTAAATCACAGTCCAAAACTACTGTGGGCGTAAAAATCTGAAAATTGAAAAATTACCGCCACACACCTTCTCAAATGTTTTGGGCTAAAACCGTTGCATCCATGGCATCAAAGCACTCCATATGCAATACCTTGGGGTGTCAACATAACAAATATAAACAATTTTCTGGCAATAATTCAAACTGGGGTATGCGGTAGACCCAAAACCAAAGCTAGGCCTAGCTGAAGAAATAATCTCAATTTCAACTCCAATGACAAAGTCATAAAAATTGTATTTGAACCTTCCCAAAATCCTGGCAAACCTATGCATGGGGGGCATGGGTGTACTCAGGAGACCTTGCAGAAAACAACCTGGAGAGTTTTCATGCAGTAAAAAACAACAGTGTCTCCTAAATCACAGTCCAAAACTGATGTGGGTGTGAAAATGAAAAAATGACCACCAAACAGTATCTAATTTGTTTTGGAGCAAACGGATGCATCCATAGCATAAAAACACTCCATTTACAATACTTTGGGGTGTTAGCTTACCAAATATATGCACGTTCATAAAACTGGGGTATGTAAAAAGGCCCCTAAAAAGAAGATAAGCAAAGAAGATACTGTATGTCAAATTAGAAAATTGACAAGCACATGTCAAAGATTGGCGTAGCACCCAAAAACAACAGAACAAATCTATATATGGGTGGTATCAATTTACTCAGAAGATGTTGCTGAACATATTTTGGGGTGTTTTTTGGCAGTAACCCATAACTGGATTTGACAATTCATGCCTAAAGTACAATGTGTGTGAAAAAATAACACAAAAAGTGACTACCTGAAAGTTTGACAAAGAGCTAGTGCATGGAAAGTGTTAAAATACAACTCTTTGAAGCACCCTAGGGTGTGCCCTTTCTAAAAATATATGGTTTGATGGGGGTAAATTACTTTGGCCGGCTTCAAAAATGTCCCAAATAGGACATGGGTCATGATGACGAAATGTGAAAATTCCAAGTTGGAAAACTGAAATGCGCACCCCCCAAATAAGGCCTTTTAGCCCCCAAATGACCCGACATACCTATACATGGGTGGTATCAATTTACTCAGAAGATGTTGCTGAACATATTTTGGGGTGTTTTTTGGCAGTAACCCATAACTGGATTTGACAATTCATGCCTAAAGTACAATGTGTGTGAAAAAATAACACAAAAAAGTGACTACCTGAAAGTTTGACAAAGAGCTAGTGCATGGAAAGTGTTAAAATACAACTCTTTGAAGCACCCTAGGGTGTGCCCTTTCTAAAAATATATGGTTTGATGGGGGTAAATTACTTTGGCCGGCTTCAAAAATGTCCCAAAAGGACATGGGTGCATGATGACGAAATGTGAAAATTCCAAGTTGGAAAACTGAAATGCGCACCCCCAAATAAGGCCTTTTAGCCCCCAAATGACCCGACATACCTATACATGGGTGGTATCAATTTACTCAGAAGATGTTGCTGAACATATTTTGGGGTGTTTTTTTGCAGTAACCCATAACTGGATTTGACAATTCATGCCTAAAGTACAATGTGTGTGAAAAAATAACACAAAAAGTGACTACCTGAAAGATTGACAAAGAGCTAGTGCATGGAAAGTGTTAAAATACAACTCTTTGAAGCACCCTAGGGTGTGCCCTTTCTAAAAATATATGGTTTGATGGGGGTAAATTACTTTGGCCGGCTTCAAAAATGTCCCAAATAGGACATGGGTGCATGATGACGAAATGTGAAAATTCCAAGTTGGAAAACTGAAATGCGCACCCCCCAAATAAGGCCTTTTAGCCCCCAAATGACCCGACATACCTATACATGGGTGGTATCAATTTACTCAGAAGATGTTGCTGAACATATTTTGGGGTGTTTTTTTGGCAGTAACCCATAACTGGATTTGACAATTCATGCCTAAAGTACAATGTGTGTGAAAAAATAACACAAAAAGTGACTACCTGAAAGTTTGACAAAGAGCTAGTGCATGGAAAGTGTTAAAATACAACTCTTTGAAGCACCCTAGGGTGTGCCCTTTCTAAAAATATATGGTTTGATGGGGGTAAATTACTTTGGCCGGCTTCAAAAATGTCCCAAATAGGACATGGGTGCATGATGACGAAATGTGAAAATTCCAAGTTGGAAAACTGAAATGCGCACCCCCCAAATAAGGCCTTTTAGCCCCCAAATGACCCGACATACCTATACATGGGTGGTATCAATTTACTCAGAAGATGTTGTTGCTGAACATATTTTGGGGTGTTTTTTGGCAGTAACCCATAACTGGATTTGACAATTCATGCCTAAAGTACAATGTGTGTGAAAAAATAACACAAAAAGTGACTACCTGAAAGATTGACAAAGAGCTAGTGCATGGAAAGTGTTAAAATACAACTCTTTGAAGCACCCTAGGGTGTGCCCTTTCTAAAAATATATGGTTTGATGGGGGTAAATTACTTTGGCCGGCTTCAAAAATGTCCCAAATAGGACATGGGTGCATGATGACGAAATGTGAAAATTCCAAGTTGGAAAACTGAAATGCGCACCCCCCAAATAAGGCCTTTTAGCCCCCAAATGACCCGACATACCTATACATGGGTGGTATCAATTTACTCAGAAGATGTTGCTGAACATATTTTGGGGTGTTTTTTGGCAGTAACCCATAACTGGATTTGACAATTCATGCCTAAAGTATAATGTGTGTGAAAAAATAACACAAAAAGTGACTACCTGAAAGATTGACAAAGAGCTAGTGCATGGAAAGTGTTAAAATACAACTCTTTGAAGCACCTAGGGTGTGCCCTTTCTAAAAATATATGGTTTGATGGGGGTAAATTACTTTGGCCGGCTTCAAAAATGTCCCAAATAGGACATGGGTGCATGATGACGAAATGTGAAAATTCCAAGTTGGAAAACTGAAATGTGCACCCCCAAATAAGGCCTTTTAGCCCCCAAATGACCCGACATACCTATACTTGGTGGTATCAATTTACTCAGAAGATGTTGCTGAACATATTTTGGGGTGCTTTTTGGCAGTAAACCTTAAAGTTCACAGTACATGTATTCTTAAATTGCGTTCAAAAAAAATATCACCAAAATATTTTTTTTTTCTCAAACTTTGGCATAGATTTGTGGTAAAATGGTTTGCATGGAAAGAGTCAAAAATACCCCAAGTTTAATACCTTGATTTGTGTACTTTAAAAAAATATGTATATGTGGAGGGTTATTCAGGAATTAGTGACAGATATCAGTGTTACAATGTCACTATCACTAGTTTTGAAAAATAAACTCTTTGGAAATGGCAAAGTGCTACTTGCACTTATTGTTGCATAAAATAAGGAAAAAGCGAGGAATATGTAAACATTGGGTATTGCTAAACTCAGTACTAAATTTAGAAACTACTAAGGAATAAAAATTTTTGACGGTTGTTGATACATAAGAAATTTTGGGGTCAAAGTTCGAAAAAGTGGTGTTTTTTCAATTTTTGTGTCATATTTCACAATATTTTTTATAGTAAATTATATGAAATGATGAAAAAAATGGTATCTTTATAAAGTCCATTTAGTGACGAGAAAAACAGTGTAAAATATGTGTGGGTTACATAAACGAGTAAGAGGAAAATTTGACGTAAACACTAAGAGCGCAGAAACGTAAAAACAGCTGCGGTCACGAACGGACGGATTTGTGTAAAACCGCCCGGTCACTAAGGGGTTAAAAAAAAGGGGGGAAAATTTTGCCCAAAAAAATCTGAAGAATGACTAAAAGGTACTAAAAAAATAATCAATAAATAAAGACTTTTTACTGCAGATTAAAATAATAAATGGTTTATTAGATATTGCAGAAAAACGGGAATATTTTTAACATTGAAACCTATGGGATTCACCTGAATAAACCTGCTGATTGAAACCACCGAACATCAGGGCATTTCACTGCCATTTCTCTGAGTCTCAGTACCACATGACTGGCTGAATCACGTGAAACGCACGCGCGCAGCTGCCCGCCCTTTCGTTAACACAGACTCTATTCTGGACTGAACACCCACCGGGAAGGGAATCAAAGCTACAGTGCACCCTCTGGTAGTGGCACCTCACTGCTGACAAGATGCTCCACAGCATAATTGCTGTCTGCTCATATACACTCGGTTTGCTGGGAGTTTTATTGCAGTGGATTCTGATGCACTCATACACACCGCACATTGCATTGCTGGGAGTTTTATTGCTGTGGATTCTGTGATACACACTGCATATTACTGTGAGTTTTATTGCTGTGCAGTTCTGTGATACGCTCATACACACTGCACATTACTGTGAGTTTTATTGCTGTGCAGTTCTGTGATATGCTCATACACAGTGCACATTTCTGTGGGTTTTATTGCTGTGCAGCTCTGTGATACTCTCATATGCAGTGCAAGTTTCTGTGGATTTTATTGTTCAACCAATTAGAGCAGCTGTGATCCCGTTTACTTGACATGCGTGGCTGTTCTTTGTAAAAATGCTTGAATTTAAACATTTCATAATTTTCCTTATCTCAATAGATACATTTGAAATGGTATACAAAACATACAAGTAGGCACTTGGTATCCACTTTTACTATAAAGAGAGGAAAAGGCGGAGCTCTAAGAGGAAAAGGTGGAGCTTTAAGATGAAAAGGTGGGGATTAACCAGGAAGAGGTGTGCCCTTGACAGGAAGGGGTGCCTCAAATTTAAATTGGGGGTGCACAGGTTTAGTCAGGCCTAGGGCAGCACAAAACCTAAATACACCACTGCATACAGTAACCCCTCTGTAGTATTGTGCAAGAATGCAGGGGTGGACCATGTGGTCCTATATTGAAAAGTTTTTTATCTGGTAATGGGCGTCAGTGCACCCAGATATTCTGCCTTTGGTGCCAGACCAGCAAGTATCATCATACAGTAACCCTTCTGTAGTATTTTGAAAGAATGCAGGGGTGAACCATGTGGTCCTATATAGAAAAGATATGATTCTGGTCAAGGCGTCAGTGCACCCAGATATTGTGCCTTTGGTGCCAGGCCAGCAAGTATCATCATACAGTAACCCCTCTGTAGTATTGTGGAAGAATGCAGGGGTGGACCTTGCGGTTCAAAAAATTAAAATGTGTCACGGTTTGCAGCGGGGGGTCTGGAGCCCAGGTGCAGAGGCGGGAGAACAATCTCAGGATCGCGGTACCAAAGGATTTTCCAATTATCGTTGTCGTGGTCAGAAGGGTGGTCAGGGACAGGCGGCGAAACAGGGAAGGTCGTAGGATAAGCCAATAACTGGTACACAGGTAGAACATGAATAAATAAGCTTCTCAATTAGTAACCACTGGGAGTGATACAACGCTGAAGCGAGGACTGAGTGTGACAGGAGGGTTTATATACGTGGTAGGGTTTTGCCTGGCCCCTCCTAGAGACATCTGTTCACCAATTAGCTCATTCTGATGGGAGAGCCAATCAGAGCCCGAGTGTGTCTTGGTGCTGTTCCCCATCAGGTCCACCCAGGTTTGAGGTACCTCCCCTTGGGCCTGTTCCACCAATCCGGGCCTCTGTATCCGCCCCTGTGACGTCAGACGCCGGGAGCCGCCATGCCCCACGTGGAGACAGCGGGACCACGGCGCTGACTCCGTCAGTGCGGGCATGGAGAGGGCCGCTATGGACCGGGCAGGGCCCTGGAGTGTCCCCAGCCCCCGAGCTACCCGCCGGGGACGCCAGTGAGATGGACCGCCGGTGCCAGCCCCCGAGAGGGGCGAGCCCCCTGGCTGTTGCCGCATCGCCGGGCGGCGTGACAGGCGGCGCAACGGACCGCCAGAGTCAGCCCCTGCGAGAGGTGAGCCCCCTGATCGGTGCTGCATCGCTGGGCGGCGTGACAGAACCCCCCCTCGAAGGAGCGGCCGCCGGACGCGAAAAGGACCCGGTCTACCCGGATGAGCACGGTGAAAGGCCCGAAGGCACGAGGGGGCGTGAACATATGAGGCGGGCTCCCAAGATCGTTCTTCAGGACCATACCCTTTCCACTGGACAAGGTAAGAGCCCCGCGAAGGAGCCTGGAGTCGAGGACGCGGTCGACCTCGTACTCGAGGTCGTCACCAACGAGCACGGGTGGGCCAGGGGGCACATCCCTGCCAGTCAGTGATTCAGGGGGAACAGATTTGAGGAGGGAGACATGGAAGACAGGGTGAATACGATACGTGGGAGGGAGTGTAAGGCGGAAAGCGACAGGGTTAACCTGACGGGAGATAGGAAAAGGCCCAATAAAGCAGGGTCCCAATTTTTTTGAGGGGCAGTGCAGGCGAAGGTTTTTGGTAGACAACATGACCTTGTCACCTACTTGAAAGACTGGGGGAACAGAACGATGACGATCAGCCATCGATTTGTATCTCTGCTGGGCAGTACGGAGGGTAGATTGTGCTAACTGACAGGCTTCCTGAAGAAGGGCAAGACGTGAGTTGACGTCAGGAACCGAAGAATGGGGGGCCAGACCTGGAATCATGGTAGGGTGGAATCCCACATTAAGAAAAAAAGGGGTAGAACCAGTAGACTCATGATCGTGAGAATTGTAGGCAAATTCAGCGAGGGGTAACAACTCGGCCAGTCATCTTGTCTATAAGTGGAAAAACAACGCAAATACTGTTCAAGAGTCTGATTAACCCTTTCAGTTTGACCGTTAGACTGGGGATGGAAAGCAGTGGAAAGTGAGACCTGGATTCGGAGAAGGTAGCAGAAAGCTTTCCAAAACCGGGAGGTAAACTGGGTTCCCCTGTCGGAGACGATGGAATCGGAATGCCATGGATCTTGAACACATTATGGAGAATAGGGAAGCTGTTTCAGCAGCTGTGGGTAACTTCGGGTAGGTAATAAAGTGTGCCATTTTAGTCAAGCGGTCGACTACCACCATTATGACAGTGTTTCTATGAGAAGGAGGTAAGTCTACAATGAAGTCTGTGGAGATCTGCGACCAGGGACGGGTTGGGATTGGCAATGGATGTAACAACCCTGCCACTTTGGTAGTGGCGTGCTTGGATCGTAGGC
The DNA here is from genome assembly GCA_009667805.1 of Leptobrachium leishanense. Classification (NCBI taxonomy): domain Eukaryota; kingdom Metazoa; phylum Chordata; class Amphibia; order Anura; family Megophryidae; genus Leptobrachium; species Leptobrachium leishanense. Next base: position 61,156,395 of record CM019066.1, on the reverse strand, counting down.
ACGTAGGGCAACCAGCAACATACTTATTGACATCGGAGAACATGGAGGGCCACCAGAAGTGTCGTTTGAGTAAGTCCGTGGTTTTCCTGCGTCCTGGATGTCCTGCTACCAACGAATCGTGACACATTTGCAGAACTTCCTTTCTGGCCCCCTCAGGGACGTAAATACGGTGATCGTGGATGTGGAAACCCTCCGGAGAGACCGGCAAGGAAGTGCTTGCAGTCAGTTGCCTAATTTTATCATGAAGACATGACGTCATGCCCAAGAAGCATTGTGTAGGTAACACTGTAGGGGAAGGGGTGGGTGGTAGAAGTGGGAATTCTTGAACTCTCGAGAGCGCATCTGCTTTACCATTCTTTGAACCCGGCCGGTATGTGACATGAAAGTTAAATCTAGCAAAGAAAAGGGCCCAGCGAAGCCTGGCTGGCGGAGGACTCAGAGGATGAGGATGGCCTGGTTAGCCAATCCACCAAGTCCTCTGTATGTTGCTGCTCCTTAAAACGGCCAGCACCAGTTAGAAAGGACAAGCGTGCCCCTGCAGAGGATGCACCACGTCCACCACGACCAGAGGCACAGCCTCCCGACACAGGAGCTGCTTGCCCTTTTATCTGTGTCTGGGAGCGTCTGCCTGTCCTTTTTGTTCTTTCAGACATGGTGAGTGATATATAGATTAATATATACAGAACTCTGATTCAACTCTGGTATAAAGATTTAAAGAACTCTGGTATAACTCAGTGAGACACACTGATAGCTGGCAGCCAGTGACAAGAGACAGATCACCTCAATTCACAAATGTTTTAAAGAAATTAGTGAGCCCCAAAATACTGCGTGGTACTGGTTGTGTGACAAGACACAGATCACCTCAATTCACAAATGTTTTAAAGAAATTAGTGAGCCCCAAAAAGACTTGCTGGCTGTGTGACAAGACACAGAAGATCATCTCAATTCACAAATGTTTTAAAGAAAGTTGTAAACCCCAAAAGAACTTGCTGGCACAGTGACAAGACACACATCACCTAAATTCCCTGATATTTGGTAGAAATGAGACCCCCCCAGTAGCGTGGCAGACCGGCAGTAACAACACACAACTATCTCCTTTGAAATCTCCTTTGAAATGCGTGCAGAATCGGCGCGTGGAAACGTTATATATATAGTGCTGCGGCACTTAGCTCTGTGAGCCCATGATTGGGCTGTGATTGGCATACTGTTGAAACTGTCTTGCACCAGACCTGTGGTCAGGTGCAAGGCTGTAGCCAATTACGAGCTTCAGGCCAGTGGGAAAATGCATTGTGGTCCATTGTGATCGAACATGCGGCGAACACCCAGAAATGTTCGGTGTTCCCGATCTAATCGAACAGGCTAAGTTCGGGTCGAACTCCGAACTGTCCGAACCGAACAGCTCATCCCTAGACATCAGCAGGTCAGTGCAGAATTTCTCATGGAACATCTCAGGGTAACAGAGAACCCACAGTTTGAATATTTACTACTGCTTTCATCCTAAGTAATACAAGTGATTAATCAGTGATTCAGGGCTCATATTTTCGGTGGGGTCGCCTGGACAACCAAATCTCAACATGGATTCAACAATTCAGAAATCATTCCTAGCTCAGCTATTTGTCCTTTGAATTCTTCTGTTATGCCTTACCATGCAATTTCGGCACATGCCCCCATTAAACAAGGGATGCTCCAGGCTAACGTTGATCTTGCCGCAGGCGATACAGAAATCTGCAGAGGAAAATTGCAAAAAAAAGAAATTATTTATTTAGGGTCAGATGATTCAAAGCTCAACATCATCTCCCAAACTCACTGCCTGCGAGCCAATATAATGACCCAACATCATCTCCCAAACTCACTGCCTGGGAGCCAATATAATGACCCAACATCATCTCCCAAACTCACTGCCTGCAAGCCGTTCGACTCCACATCATCAACAACCAACCTTACTGACCTCATGATGGCCTAATCACTCAATATGAAACACCAGCTTCAATGACTGTGAGCCAGTCGGATGACTCAACATGAGCTCCTAATCTCACTTACTGGGAGCAGATCTAATGACTCAACTTCATCGCCAAGCCTCACTGACTGCGAGCCGTTTGACTCTCCATCAACAACCAACTCTACTGACTTTGAGATGCCTAATCACCCAATATAAACCAGTAGCACCAGCCTCATTGACTGCAAGCCGATCTAATGATCCAACATCAACTCCCAACCTCACTGACTGCAAGCCGATCTAATGACCCAACATCAACTCCCAACCTCACTGACTGCAAGCCCATCTAATGACCCAACATCAACTCCCAACCTCACTGACTGCAAGCTGATCTAATAAACCAACATCAACTCCCAACCTCACTGACTGCAAGCCGATCTAATGATTCAACATCAACTCCCAACCTCACTGACTGCAAGCCAATCTAATGACCCAACATCAACTCCCAACCTCACTGACTGCAAGCCCATCTAATGAACCAACATCAACTCCCAACCTCACTGACTGCAGGCCGATCTAATGATCCAACATCAACTCCCAACCTCACTGACTGCAAGCCCATCTAATGACCCAACATCAACTCCCAACCTCACTGACTGCAAGCTGATCTAATGAACCAACATCAACTCCCAACCTCACTGACTGCAAGGCGATCTAATGAACCAACATCAACTCCCAACCTCACTGACTGCTAGCCAATATAATGACCCAACATCAACTCCCAACTTCACTGACTGCAAGCCCATCTAATGACTCAACATCAACTCTTAACCTTACTGAATGCAAGCCGATCTAATGACCCAACATCAACTCCCAACCTCACTGACTGCAAGCAGATCTAATGACCCAACATCAACTCCCAACCTCACTGATTGCAAGCCCATCTAATGGCCCAATATCAACTACCAACCTCATTGACTGCGAGCTGATCTAATAAACCACATCTCTGATAAAGCTGAATTTAATCAGATCCTTGCAACATTGTTCTAAGATCTAGTCGAAAACCTCTCCCGGTGGGATCTGTCAGAGCAGAGATATCAGCACTGTGGCCACATCACATGTCTCTTTATTCTAAATGTTTCTCACCTTTAATGTTGCGGCATTTCTGCGTCACTTCAAAGAGCAGCATCTCTGGCAGTGAGAAGCAGGAGAAATGTATGAGAGTTGGATCCATAGGTAAATATGTAGAGAAGAGACGAGGATTTGAAAAAAGCACGGATCAAAAAGCGAAGCGATGAACATGGATGTCCCACTGAATACCAAAAAATGACATTACAGAATGTAGACTGTGTGGGGTTTAATCAGTTCACTCCCCAGATTGAGATAACTCGGGTCTTCACAGGCTCCATCAGGTGCCCGATATCGAATTACCTCGATCTGCAGCTGAGCAGGACAAAAGCAAATTTTGTTGCAAAATAATTTCATATACTTTTGGGATCCAGGAGGTGCCCCCATAGTGTTAGCCCTTTGGACATAATGTTCAAGGTGCTAAAACTATTTAAAAATGGCTATTCGGCCAGGGAATGTCCCGACGTGTTGGGCTTTGGCCAACCAATGAGCTGCAGTTCTAACTGTAGTAACTCCATTTGGCCAGTAGATGGTGACGTTTGTCTGCCACAAAGGTTATTATGGTATGGAATACATTGAGGATATTCCCAAATATTTCTTACTGTATAAGTCATTAAAATGATTTTCCAAAAACAACCCACTGGTTCCTGATAGTGGATTTCTGGATAATCACTTGGTAGTGAAGGGGTTAACAAATGTTGCACCTTCAGGAAATCGTTCATTCTTGCACCTTATGAGCCCACACCTTGGTATTAAACATGGTTTGTACGGGGGATGTATTAGTACATTGATTTTGACATTTTGGATGCCTGGCTGAGAAGACTCAATAGCAAAGTAGGAACATGACTAACGATCCCTCACTATGGAAACAGTAACCACTTCAAATCCCAAATCCACAGTAAACCCAAAAAAGAAAACTCTGAGAAAGGCTGCTCTCCAGAGGTTTGGTGTCTTCCCTCAGCTGTAGCAGACTGAGAATGTTTTCCCCCTTTATGTCTTTGCTAAACATAGAGGGAGGTCCCAAATGTATTATGTTTTCAAGGAGCTTATTTTGTCTCGACAAGGAGGCGTATTCTCTTTGGTTGGACATATACCTCGAGTTTTTGAGTTATTCCTAACATTGGGGTGTTTCGGTGGGTTAACAATGACTTCACACTCCAGTGATGTGCTCTCAGAGTCTTCTGTGTCAGAGAGGAGGATCACACAATCATCATCTTCACCTGCAAGAGCCAAGAAAGAACCAAAAATAAAAATTACACGGCTGCTCAACAGCCAGTCTAATGTCATCTTCCGCCACCTCACTGAATGCGAGCCAGTCTAACTCAACATCAACTCCCAACTTCATTGACTGTGAGCCAGCCTAACAACCCAACATCAACCACCAACCCCACTGAATGCGAGACAGTCTAACTCAACATCAACTCCCAACTTCAATGACTGCGAGCCAGCCTAATGACCCAACATCAACCACCAACCTCACTGAATGCGAGCCAGTCCAACTCAACATCAACTCCCAACTTCAATGACTGCGAGCCAGCCTAAAGACCCAACATCAACCACCAACCCCACTGAATGCGAGCCAGTCTAACTCAACATCAACTCCGAAACTTCAATGACTGCGAGCCAGCCTAATGACCCAACATCAACCACCAACCCCACAGACTGCGAGACAGCGTAATGATTCAGCATCATCCCCAACCTCAATAACTGCAAGCTGGTCTAATGACTCAATATCATCCACCAACTTCACTTACTGAGAGTCGGTCTAATGCACCAACATCAACCACTAACCTCTACAAGCCAATCTAATGACCCAACACTAACTCCCTGTCATGGGGGCACGTGGTGTGAGCCGAGGTGGAGCCCCTATTCAGGGGTTGATAGCCCATAAGGCAGGAGAGTTGCTGGCTGCATAACAGACAGACTAGATGTGAAGAACCATACAGCTGCACATGGAAAGCAGCAGAAAGGACACAGTACAGAACAGCAGGAAGGGCAAGGGTTAAGGGTAAAACCCAATACACCAACACATACACACCCAGCAACACACTAAAGGGAACCCTAATCTGAATACCGGTCCTTAGATGGCCGTCTTTATCTAAGGAAGACAACAACTGCAGGGTGAAACAAAACACAGAGAAGTACAAAGGGGAAATCCAGAGACAGAATCAGAACAAAAGGCGGGGGTCAAAAACCAGAGCTGGGCGTCATTCGATAGCCAGGGATCAGAAACCAGAGAGGGATGCCAGGAAAAGACAGGAGTCAGTAAACAGGAATCCACACTGCAAGGGAGAACACTAAAGCAAAGCAAAGAAAAACCATAAAGATAAACAAATGGCAAGGACAAGGAAAACTGGAGTACAAACAGACAAGGGAAACAGGGAACCAGAAACAAACTAAACAAAATATACAAAGGGAAAAATAACAAAACTACTGGCAGCAGGAACAAAATATCAGGCAGAATCACTTTCCAGAAAATAACCTTAATGACAGAGTGCTGCAGAAATGGAGTGACTGGCTTATATAGGGTGTAGGCCAGCGCAATAGGTCAGGTGGTTAGAGATCAGGGAGGCTACATGGAATTCCAGGAGAAGAAGGTGGAGAGGGAAGGACCAGACAGTGGTAAGAGCCGGCCCGTATCGGCTCACCCATATGGCTCAGAGCTGGAAATGTGTGGAAACGTGTCACTCCCAACCTCACTGACTGCGAGCCGATCTAATAAACCAGCATCAACTCCCAAACTCACTGACTGCATAGCCAATCTAATGACCCAACATCAACTCCCACCCTAACTGACTGCAAGCTGATCTAATGAACCTGCATCAACTCCCACCCTCACTGACTGCAAGATGATCTAATGAACCAGCATCAACTCCCACCCTCACTGACTGCAAGATGATCTAATGAACCAGCATCAACTCCCACCCTCACTGACTGCAAGATGATCTAATGAACCAGCATCAACTCCCACCCTCACTGACTGCAAGCCCATCTAATGAACCCACATCAACTCCCAAACTTACTGACTGCAAGCCGATCTAATGACTCAGCATCAAATCCCAAACTCACTGACTGTAAGCCCATCTAATGAACCCACAACAACTTCCAAAATCACAGACTGCGAGCCCATTGTCACGGTTCCCGGATCCCACCACGCAGTCAATAAAGCCCAACACTCCACATAGCCCAAAAGCCACCAACAGGGTAGCCGTAGAAGAATCCCTAACTGTCTGGTCCTTAGAATTGGCCAGGTATACTAGCTAGACAGAAAGGGTTGATCAAAGACAATGTCGTAATACAAAGCCAGGTCAGCAACACGGGGGTAGTCAGACGAGCCAGAATCAGGAATGCAGAGTATAGAATAGTCAAATGGAATAGCCGAGTCGATATCAGTGCAGAAGCGTAGTACAAGGAAATAGTCTAGGGCAACGGAAGGCAGAATAGTCACAAAACAAGCAGAGATCAATCACGAGGGAGCTCAGGTATGGATAACCACGATCTGGCACTGCTTAGAAGGAACTGTTGGTTTTTAAAAGACCTTCACCAGACTGCGCCCCCCTCTCAAGCCGCACCTCATGCAGCCACCTCCCTGCCTGTTTCAATTTAAACCGGGCGTTGGTGAGCGTGCAGCATCAGACATGCAACGTTACACCCATCTAATGAACCCACATCAACTCCCAAACTTACTGACTACAAGCCAATCTAATGACCCAACATCAACTCCCAACATCACTGACTGCGAGCACATCTAATGAACCCACATCAACTCCCAAACTCACTGACTGCAAAGCCTATCTAAAGACTCAACATCAACTCCCACCCTCACTGACTGCAAGCCGATCTAATGACCCAACATCAACTCCCAACCTCACTGACTGTAAGCCCATCTAATGACCCAACATCAACTCCCTACCTCACTGACCGTAAGCCGATCTAATGACCCAACATCAACTCCCAAACTCACTGACTGCAAGCCGATCTAATGACCCAACATCAACTCCCAACTTCACTGACTGTATGCCAATCTAATGAACCAACATCAACTCCCAACCTCACTGACTGCTAGCCGATCTAATGACCCAACATCAACTCCCAACCTCACTGACTGCGAACTGATCTAATGACCCAACATCAACTCCCAAACTCACTGACTGCAAGCCCATCTAATGACCCAACATCAACTCCCAACCTCACTGACTGCAAAGCCTATCTAAAGACTCAACATCAACTCCCACCCTCACTGACTGCAAGCCGATCTAATGACCCAACATCAACTCCCAACCTCACTGACTGCAAGCCCATCTAATGACCCAACATCAACTCCCACCCTAACTGACTGTAAGCCCATCTAATGACCCAACATCAACTCCCTACCTCACTGACCGTAAGCCGATCTAATGACCCAACATCAACTCCCAAACTCACTGACTGCAAGCCGATCTAATGACCCAACATCAACTCCCAACCTCACTGACTGCTAGCCGATCTAATGACCCAACATCAACTCCCAACCTCACTGACTGCGAACTGATCTAATGACCCAACATCAACTCCCAACCTCACTGGCTGTGAGCTGATCTAATGAACCAACATCAACTCCCAACCTCACTGACTGTGAATCGGTCTAATGATTCAACATCAACTCCCAACCTCACTGACTGTGAATCGGTCTAATGACTCAACATCAACTCCCAACCTCACTGACTGTAAGCCCATCTAATGACCCAACACCAACTCCCAAACTCACTGACTGTGAATAGGTCTAATGACTAAACATCAACTCCCAACCTCACTGACAGTGAGCCGATCTAATGACCCAACATCAACTCCCAACATCACTGACTGCGAGCCCATCTAATGACCCAACATCAACTCACAACTTCACTGACTGCGAGCCCATCTAATGAACCCACATCAACTCCCAAACTCACTGACTGCAAAGCCTATCTAAAGACTCAACATCAACTCCCACCCTCACTGACTGCAAGCCGATCTAATGACCCAACTGTCACGGAATGGCCCAACACCCTCAGCCAGGGGCGGTTCGTGGTGACGTGGTTTCTTCCATGGACTCTTAGGTGCCGTTGCACCCGCGGTGTTCCGCAAGTTATTTTTATTTAGATGTGATTTCACTGGTGTGGTGTAATAAAAGTGTCCCCCTTGTTGTATTGCGAAATGTGTATCCCATTGTGTGCTTTGCTCGCCGCCATTTTCCCCGCGCCTCGTGGATCCGGTCGAATCGATCGGATCGTAAAATGGCCGATTCGGACCATCCGGTTGCGAATCGGCAACACCCCGATTCGTAACCGCCAATACGAATCGGGACCCGGGTGCCTCCTTCCAACGAGGGCCAATGAGGCTTGTGGGGGCGGGCAGGGATTCCCATTGTTTTCTGGCTGGTTGAATGTTTATAAATATGTGTGATGTGTAAAAAATAAACAGATGATCCAGTGCATACAGCTTCGCCTGGTGTGCTTTATTTTCGGCCGTATTTCTGAGATCCCTCGCGGTCTTCAGAGTGCGGCATCCAGAGATCCGAACCGATCACCCTGTGCCTGCATCTCGAATCAGGACAGAGGTGCAACGAACGGGCATCGGCCCTCGGAAGATTCGACCACGCTGCAGTGCGATATCCGATCCGAAGCCGCGGTGCGCACTCCGCGCTTCGGTATATCGGGCGCCATATTCGATCGGGTAAGATCCGAATATTGCGCGAAGGAAATAAGAAACGTTTCCCATCCGAACGGTTCCGGACGAAACGTTTCCCCCCCGAACGGCCGCTCCACAACCGATCCGAACAGCACCAAAGGTCAGTAGATCAGCCGCTCGAGATGCTGAGTGCCGTGTCACTCAGTGGTCGGGCTGATCTCGCCCGGGGTCCCCTCCACAGCCCGCCAGCCCTTCCCCAGGGTCATCCCAGGCCGCTCGAGACGCCGAGTGCCGTGCCACTTGGTAGTCGGGTCGGCGGTAAGCGCAGTGGGAGGAGCAGATTGGAGCACACCCGCAGGCGGACAACACCACATTCCGCTACACCAACATCAACTCCCAACCTCCACTGACTGCAAGCCCATCTAATGACCCAACATCAACTCCCAACCTCACTGACTGCGAGCTGATCTAATGAACCAACATCAACTCCCAACCTCACTGACTGTGAATCAGTCTAATTACTCAACATCAACTCCCAAACTCACTGACTGCGAATAGGTCTAATGTCCCAACAGCAACTCCCAACCTCACTGACTGCGAATCGGTCTAATCGATCAACATCATCCCCCACCATACTGACTGTGAGAATATTTTGGCCTTTTTGGCCAAGTCAAGTTGCGGGTTATGTGTATTATATTTTCAGGATGTTACTTAAGTCTCGACATGTAGATTTATTCACTTTGTTTTGTACGATCATTCTGAACTTGATGTAAGCAGGCTCGGCATACCTCGAGTATTCTCGGCCCTCCTAACCATGAGGTATCCAAGGTCTTTTGGGGGAGAAACAATGACTTCACACTCCAATGATGTGCTCTCAGAATCTTCTGTGTCAGAAAGGAGGATCACACAATCTTCATCCTCTCCTGCAAGAGCCAAAAATAAACCTGACACACGTAATTTATATTTATATAAATTCACGGGTTAATATACTAATCATTTATATAAAATCCAGGGTTAATATACTGATAATTTATATAAATTTGCAGGTTAATATACTGATCATTTATAAAATCCCAGTTAATATACTGATTATTTATATAAATTCATGTGTTAATATACTGATTATTTATATAAAATCCCAGTTAATATACTGATCATTTACATAAAATCCCGGGTTAATATACTAATCATTTATATAAAATCCCTGGTTAATATACTGATCATTTATATGAAATCCCTAGTTAATATACTGATCATTTATATAAAATCCCGTGTTAATATACTAATCATTTATATAAAATCCCGGGTTAATATACTGATCATTTATATAAAATCCCGGGTTAATATACTAATCATTTATATAAAATCCCGGGTTAATATACTGATCATTTACATAAAATCCGGGGTTAATATACTAATCATTTATATAAAATCCGGGGTTAATATACTGATCATTTATATAAAATCCGGGGTTAATATACTGATTATTTATGTAAAATCCCAGTTAATATACTAATCATTTATATAAAATCCCGGTTAATATACTAATCATTTATAGAATACCGGTTAATATAATGATTATTTCTGTAAAATCCCAGTTAATATACTGATCATTTATAAAATCCCGGTTAATATTCTAATCATTTATATAAAATCCCGGGTTAAAATACTAATCATTTATATAAAATCCCAGTTAATATACTGATTATTTATATAAATTCACGGGTTAATATACTGATGATTTATATAAATTGACGAGTTAATAAACTTGTCATTTATATAAATTCACTGGTTAATATACTGATCATTTATATAAATTCACTGGTTAATATACTGATCATTTATATAAATTCACAGGTTAATATACTGATCATTTTATAAATTCCTGATTAATATACTGATCATTTATATAAAATCCCAGTTAATATACTGATTATTTATGTAAAATCCCAGTTAATATACTAATCATTTATATAAAATCCCGGCTAATATACTAATCATTTATATAAAATCCCGGGTTAAAATACTAATCATTTATATAAAATCCCAGTTAATATACTGATTATTTATATAAATTCACGGGTTAATATACTGATTATTAATATAAATTCACGGGTTAATATACTGATCATTTATATAAATTCACGAGTTAATATACTAATCATATATATAAATTCACCGGTTAATATACTGATCATTTATATAAATTCATGAGTTAATATACTAGTCATTTATGTAAATTCACCGGTTAATATACTGATCATTTATATAAATTCACCGGTTAATATACTGATCATTCATATAAATTCGCAGGTTAATATACTGATCATTTTATAAATTCCTGATTAATATACTGATCATTTATATAAAATCCCAGTTAATATACTGATTATTTATATAAATTCATGGGTTAATATACTGATTATTTATATAAAATCCCGGGTTAATATACTGATCATTTATATAAAATCCCTGGTTAATATACTGACCATTTACAAAAAATCCCTGGTTAATATACTGATTATTTATATAAAATCAAAGTTAATATACTGATTATTTATATAAATTCATGGGTTAATATACTGATTATTAATATAAAATCCCTGGTTAATATACTGATCATTTACATAAAATCCCTGGTTAATATACTGATCATTTACAAAAAATCCCTGGTTAATATACTGATTATTTATATAAAATCCCGGGTTAATATACTGATCATTTATATAAAATCCCTGGTTAATATACTGACCATTTACAAAAAATCCCTGGTTAATATACTGATTATTTATATAAAATCAAAGTTAATATACTGATTATTTATATAAATTCATGGGTTAATATACTGATTATTAATATAAAATCCCTGGTTAATATACTGATCATTTACATAAAATCCCGGGTTAATATACTGATCATTTATATAAAATCCCTGGTTAATATACTGATTATTTATATAAAATCCCGGGTTAATATACTGATCATTCATATAAATAAAATCCCTGTAACGATCTCTGTGTCCCGACTGGGTCACATCTGTTAATGCCGCTTCCTTGCCGGACTGTCATGATTGCAGCCTGAGCCTTACGGCGCTGATTCAGCAGCCTGCCCCGAAATGCAGCGTTAACTCGCCACCCGAGTATCCCATCCTGGAGTCCATAGGACTCCATGGAGGCTTATGCTGCCGGATCACATGACCTGCAGGATCTCGCCTCTCGGGAGATCCTGCAGATCCTCGGAGTGATCGCTGAGGGAGACAGGGGACTTTTTCCCCAGACTCACTCTGCTCCTGGCGGCCAGAAGCAGCGGATCGGGCCACCTTTCTTGCTGCAGGATGAGGGGTCGGTATCTGATTTTTTTTGGGGCGGGGGGTTTCAGCTGGTGCTAAATGTTTCTGCAGAAGCGCAATCACTGAGCACCAGCTCCAAGCTATGGTTAACTTTTCAGTAACTGCAGCTGGACGTAAATAGCTTTAGGACTTTGTTATCCATTGCTAATTACTCTTTCCGCTCCCCAAGTTAATTTTAGGAAGCGCAAACTACAGTAACCCTGCGGAAACGAGCGCAATCTCCGATTATGCAAACCTGCACGGCTGGATTAAGATCTTGCATTTCGGCGCTCTTCAGTTATTCCATCTAACTGAAAATGCAGTGAATTCGCTGTTTAGTGAATGTTCACCGTGTTTTGCTGAAAATGGAGGCGCCGAAACAGTTATCGGACGTCGGCGAAAACAGCAGAATTGAACCAATAACCCACGAATTGGCATCGGAAAATTCCTCTGAACTGAAAACAAAGTTTCCTGTTCTACTAATAGGGGCTTGAATCAATAAAAATGTGTCTAAATACATAAAAAAGGTCCATTAAAAAAACAATAAAAAGATCTGTTGCAAAATTAAAGTCATTTAAAAATAAAAAACAAAAATGTCTTTAAAAAATATACAAAATAAAAAGTGCTTTTGAAAAATCTAAAAAGAATGGTGTTTAAAAAGAAAAGAAGGCACCTCAAGGCTTGATCATTGATATAAAATCCCAGATAATCTACTGATAATTAATATAAAATCCCAGTTTGTGGATTATTTTCTCACCCTCTCGCCTAGTAATAAAACAAATGTCTCTCACCTGTCGGGGGATCAAGGTCCACGGGTTCCGACGGCTCAAAGCCTCCTGTTCGCTGGATGTGGGAACATTCTGTAGTGAATTCCGTTCCCTGGCAGAAACATGAAACAGCTGGAGTCTGAAATAATAAGGCGAAAGATAAAGATACATCGATATAAATATCTTGTACCGTCCTTGACCCATAACTTTAATCTGTCCTTATTCTCTGGGGTCTTTCCTGCTCCCCTCAAACATGCCATGGTTGTCCTGATCCTAAAAAACGCCGTCTCTGGATCCGACTGCTCCCTCCAATTACCGCCCCGTGTGCCTGCTCCCTCCAACTACTGCCCCGTTTCCCTGCTCCCTCCAACTACTGCCCAGTGTGCCAGCTCCCTCCAACTACTGCCCCGTTTCCCTACTACCTCCAACTACCGCCCCGTTTCCCTGCTCCCTCCAACTACCGCCCGTGTCCCTGCTCCCTCCAACTACCACCCGTGTCCCTGCTCCCTCCAACTACCGCCCCGGTTCCCTGCTCCCTCCAACTACCGCCCATGTCCCTGCTCCCTCCAACTACCACCCGTGTCCCTGCTCCCTCCAACTACTGGCCCATGTCCCTGCTCCCTCCAACTACCGCCCCATGTCCCTGCTCCCTCCAACTACCGCCCGTTTCCCTGCTCCCTCCAACTACCGCCCCATGTCCCTGCTCCCTCCAACTACCGCCCCGTGTCCCTGCTCCCTCCAACTACCGCCCGTGTCCCTGCTCCCTCCAACTACCGCCCCGTTTCCCTGCTCCCTCCAACTACCGCCCCGTGTCCCTGCTCCCTCCAACTACCGCCCCATGTCCCTGCTCCCTCCAACTACCGCCCCGTGTCCCTGCTCCCTCCAACTACCGCCCGTGTCCCTGCTCCCTCCAATTACCGCCCGTTTCCCTGCTCCCTCCAACTACCGCCCCATGTCCCTGCTCCCTCCAATTACCGCCCGTTTCCCTGCTCCCTCCAACTACCGCCCCGTTTCCCTGCTCCCTCCAACTACCGCCCCGTGTCCCTGCTCCCTCCAACTACCGCCCGTGTCCCTGCTCCCTCCAACTACCGCCCCGTTTCCCTGCTCCCTCCAACTACCGCCCCGTGTCCCTGCTCCCTCCAACTACCGCCCTGTGTCCCTGCTCCCTCCAACTACCGCCCTGTGTCCCTGCTCCCTTTTGCCTCCAAACTCCTTGAAAAGCTTGTGTATGCCCGTCTGATTGACCCCAGCCAACACCCACTCTCTCCTTCACCCTCTGCAATCTGGCTTTCACTCACTGCACTCGATGGAAATGACTCTTGCGAAATTGATCAATTGTAACTGCTAAATCTAATGGGTGCTACTCGCTGCTGATCCTTCTTGACCTCTCTGCCGCCTTCGATACAGTTGACCATTCGCTCCTCCTTCAAACTCTTAGTGATATAGGCCTTCAAGGTGCTGTTCCTTCATGTTTCTCTTCCTACCTGTCCCAGAAATCGTTTAGTGTCTCATTTTGTGGAAGTACCTCCTCTCGGCAGCCTGTCTCTGTTGGGGGCCCTAAGGTTCAGTATTGGGCCCTCTTCTCTTTTTAATCTACACGGCCTCTCTAGGCAAAATGATCAGCTCCTTTGGATTCCAGCACCAACTATACGCTGAGACACTCAAATACACCTCTCCTCCTCTGATCTCTCTCTGGCTCTCCTGGATCGAGTAAGTGACTGTCTCTCTGCCTTCTCAAATTGGATGTCTTCCCGATTTTTTAAATGCAATCTTACCAAAACTGAAATTGTTGTATTTCCTCCAAGAAGAACCCAATCCCACCTATCTCTCTCTACGACGCCTCAAGCTCGCTGCCTTGGTGTCACTTTTTGATTTTGACCTCATATTCTCTCCCCAAATCCAGACAGTGACCAAATCCTGTCACTATCAACTCAAAAACATCGCCCGCGTCCACCCTTTCTGACCCAAGATACCGCGAAGGTGCTGGTTCATGCTCTTGTCATTTCACAGCTTGATTACTGCAACTCACTCCTCATTGGCCCCAACTCCCATACCGCCCCTTTACAATCTGTAATGAATGCAGGGGCCAGGCTTATTTTTCTCACCAGGCACACCTTGTGTACCTCCCCCCTCTGCCGGTCCCTCCATTGGCTTCCTGTACCTCCCCCTCTGCCGGTCTCTCCATTGGCTTCCTGTACCTCCCCCCTCTGCCGGTCTCTCCATTGGCTTCCTGTACCTCCCCCCTCTGCCGGTCCCTCCATTGGCTTCCTGTACCTCCCCCTCTGCAGGTCCCTCCATTGGCTTCCTGTACCTCCCCCCTTTGCCGGTCCCTCCATTGGCTTCCTGTACCTCCCCCCTCTGCCGGTCTCTCCATTGGCTTCCTGTACCTCCCCCCTCTGCAGGTCCCTCCATTGGCTTCCTGTACCTCCCCCCTCTGCAGGTCCCTCCATTGGCTTCCTGTACATTTCAGGATACATAGAAACATAGAAACATAGAAAAATGTCGGCAGATAAGAACCTTTCGGCCCATCTAGTCTGCCCAATTACATGGATACTTTACCTGGATTTATCTTTTGTTTAGGATAGCCTTATGCCTATCCCATGCTTGCTTAAATTCAATTACTGTTTTGGCCTCTACCACTTCAACTGGAAGACTGTTCCATGTATCCACCACCCTCTCAGTAAAATAATGCTTCCTGATGTTACTTTTAAACCTTTGCCCCTCTAATCTAAGACTATGTCCTCTTGTTTTGCTATTTTGTTTCCTTTTAAATATACTCCCTTCCTCTACCTTGTGGATTCCCTTTACGTATTTAAATGTTTCTATCATATCTCCTCTGTCTCGTCTTTTTTCCAAGCTGTACATGTTAAGATCATTAAGCCTTTCCTGGTAACTTTTCTCCTTCAAGCTGTACACCATTTTAGTAGCCCTTCTCTGAACTCTCTCTAAGATGTCTATATCCTTCTGGAGATACGGTCTCCAGTACTGCACACAGTACTCCAAGTGAGGTCTCACCAGTGCTCTGTACAGTGGCATGAGCACTTCCCTTTTCCTACTGCTAATACCTCTCCCTACACAACCAAGCATTCTGCTAGCATTTCCTGCTGCTCTATTACATTGACTACTTACCCTTAGATCCTCTGAAATAATGACCCCTAAATCCCTTTCCTCAGATGTTGAGGTCAGGACTGTATCAAATATTCTATATTCAGCCCTTGGGTTTTTACGTCCCAGGTGCATTATCTTGCACTTATCCACATTAAAACTCAATTGTCACAGCTCCGACCATTTTTTTAGTTTACCTAAATCATTTGTCATTTGGCTGATCCCTCCAGGAACGTCAACCCTGTTGCAAATCTTTGTGTCATCAGCAAAAAGACATACTTTTCCATTAATACCTTCTGCAATATCACTAATAAAAATATTAAAGAGAATGGGTCCAAGTACTGACCCCTGAGGTACCCCACTGGTAACAAGACCTTGCGCCGAATAAACTCCATTTACCACAACCCTCTGTTGCCTTTCACTCAGCCACTGCCTAATCCAGTCAACAATATTGGAATCCAAGCTCAAAGATTGCAATTTATTGATAAGCCTTCTATGCGGAACAGTATCAAAAGCCTTACTGAAATCTAAATAAGCAATGTCTACTGCACCACCTGTGTCTATTATTTTTGTTACCCAATCAAAAAAATCAATAAGATTAGTTTGGCATGATCTCCCTGAGGTAAACCCATGTTGTTTCTGATCCTGTAATCTATGTGTTTTTAGATGTTCAACAATCCTTTCCTTTAACATGGTTTCCATTAATTTCCCCACTACTGATGTAAGACTAACTGGCCTATAGTTCCCCGATTCCTCCCTACTACCCTTCTTGTAAATGGGCACAACATTTGCTAATTTCCAGTCTTCTGGGACGACTCCCGTTAACAAGGATTGGTTAAATAAATCTGTTAATTTTTGCTATTACATCACTGAGCTCTTTTAATAATTTAGGGTGGATCCCATCAGGCCCCATTGACTTATTTGTCTTTACTTTAGACAGCGCTGCTGTAGAACCTCCTCCTCTGTAAACTGATATGTAAATGTCTCTTTAGTGTTCTCTCCTAACTGAGTCCCTTTCCTTCCTTTTCTTCTGCAAAGACTGAACAAAAATATTCATTGAGACAGTCAGCGAGACTTTTATCCTCTTCTACATACCTTCCTTCCTTTGTTTTTAATCTAACTAATCCTTGTTTTACTTTTCTTTTCTCGTTTATGTATCTAAAAAATGTCTTGTCCCCCTTTTTTACTGACTGAGCTATTTTCTCTTCTGCGTGTGCTTTGGAAGCTCTTATAAATTGCTTTGCCTCTTTCTGCCTAACCTTATAGGTTTGCCTATCTTCTTCACTCTGAGTTTTTTTATAATTATTGAATGCTATCTTTTTGTTCTTCACTATTTTGGCCACTTCTGCAGAGTACCAGTTTAAAATACCGACGCTCACATTCAAATCACTCAATAACTCATCCCCTTCCTACATGTCTTCATTACTCCGCAAGCACGTCCCATCCAGACATCTCTGGTCAGCAGGTGAGCTCTGCCTGTCCTGTCTTCTGTCTACACACACGCTGCCAACTCTCGCCTCCAAAACTCCTCAAGGACAGCTCCAGTCCTGTGGAATGACTTACCTCGCCCTATCAAACTCTCCCATAATCTTCAGTCCTTCAAGAAATCCCTCAAAACCCATCTCTTCAGATTATTGTACCACATCACTGATGCAATTTATCTCTCTGCTCACCTGTACACAGATGTACAATTTTCTTTTGCACTTTGATAAAGACCAACTAGGTCGAAACGCGTCAGTGCTGCAATAAATTTTATTTTATTTTATATATCCTGCCGACTATTCATTTGTGATCTATCCCGAGGATCCAGTATCTCTTCTATGGACCAGGCTATTATCACAGACGACTGCCGGTAGGACGGGTTGGTGAGATTATATCCACAGATTTATGCCTGTACAGTTCAGAGCCGACTATATGGGGCTCAAAAACAAGTGAGTTGATGACTTTACTCTCTAGAAACCAGGTGTCATAAGGATGTACTGCGCAATGTATGTCTCCTATTATGTTTTCTAGATTACTGTGAAATATCACCCACTGGACACTTTGTGCAAGCGCGAGGACCCTATCTACTACCTTCTCTGCTCACCTACTGACACATTATTGAAGCTGTTTCCATGACCCCACCATTCCCCTCGTCTTCCTCAACCCCAATCCATCTAGACTGTAAGTTCCTGTGAGCAGGACCCTCTACACTTCTTGTTTCCATCCTATGTCCGTTTGTCTGTATCTCATTCCCTTTGGATATTCTAAAGCGCTGCGGAAGCTGTTGGCGCTATAATAATAATAATAATAAATAGATTATATACAAAGATAAACATTTACAGATAAATAAAAAGTAAATAGAATCTATCTATTTATAGAGTATTTTAGCAGGAGGGATACATTGAGGTTTCTCTCGTTTTCCAGTTGACTTTTAACTATGCAGATATAGGAAGGTTAACTCCGAACGTTCAGTCACCAACACTTTATGTATCTTTTGTTTAATAACGATTACGTTTTATAGTATTTACTTCAATACTCTCGCTGCTATGACTATATTTCCTGCATATTTATTTTCTGTTAATCTGTATATTTCTGTTTTTTTTTAATATCTTGCATTTTATTACTTTGTATTTCTGTAACGACTGTAACAATTCAATGTTCTTGAGCCCACTCTGACACAGTGTATTGCGCAGGTTTGCACCCCTTCTCGTAATGGATGCTTCTGGTGAGATGCCACTTTCTCCAGGTCCGTGTCAGTTTTAAGAATAGGCCAATAGGCTCTCAATATCTCTTTTATTTTGACATTCGCTTCGTCATCATTGGTTCCGTCTAATGATTTAATCATCGGAGTCTGAGGCTTTCGGACCTAGAAGCTGCTTCCAAGCTTGGGCAAGAGCCCGGTGGTATGCGCGTTTTAGGAACCTCTTACACAGATTGTCGGCCTGTATATTAAAGTCCTCCACTGAGGAACAGTCATTAGACTGATAATCAATAATAACGAAGCAAATGTCAACATAAAAGAGATACTGAGAGCCTATTGGCCTATTCTTAAAACTGATACGGACCTGGAGAAAGCCATCTCACCAGAAGCATCCATTATGACAAGAAGGGGTGCAAACCTCATGCCACTAAAACCCGAACCCAGAACCAACTGTTTATCCTCTACGTGGAAAGTCACGCTCAGATGCAGAAGGTGCACTGCGTGCAGATATATTGCGAGCCCCACCAATCAGTTTCATGATAGCCTAGAACAAGAGGTTGCTGACGTCCGGGGTAACTTTATGTACAATTCCACAGGACTGGCTTATCTAATGATTTGCTCATGGGGAAATAAAATGTGGGCAAAAGCATTAGGCAATTAAAGATGAGGATAATGGAGCATGTAACGCCCCATGAGATACTTATAGGAAACCCCAGCTTCTAGGCATTTAAAAATTCCTCATGATAATTGTCCATGATAATATACTGTCTGTATATAGTCACTGTATTACATGTTTACAGGTGCATTCTGTATATAGTCACTAGGTTACATGTATACAGGTGCATTCTGTATATAGTCACTGTGTTACATGTTTACAGGTGCATTCTGTATATAGTCACTATGTTACATGTTTACAGGTGCATTCTGTATATAGTCACTATGTTACATGTTTACAGGTGCATTCTGTATATAGTCACTGTATTACATGTTTACAGGTGCATTCTGTATATAGTCACTAGGTTACATGTATACAGGTGCATTCTGTATATAGTCACTATGTTACATGTTTACAGGTGCATTCTGTATATAGTCACTATGTTACATGTTTACAGGTGCATTCTGTATATAGTCACTGTGTTACATGTTTACAGGTGCATTCTGTATATAGTCACTATGTTACATGTTTACAGGTGCATTCTGTATATAGTCACTGTGTTACATGTTTACAGGTGCATTCTGTATATAGTCACTATGTACATGTTTACAGGTGCATTCTGTATATAGTCACTGTGTTACATGTTTACAGGTGCATTCTGTATAGTCACTATGTTACATGTTTACAGGTGCATTCTGTATATAGTCACTATGTTAATGTTTACAGGCGCATTCTGTATATAGTCACTAGGTTACATGTATACAGGTGCATTCTGTATATAGTCACTATGTTACATGTTTACAGGTGCATTCTGTATATAGTCACTATGTTACATGTTTACAGGTGCATTCTGTATATAGTCACTGTGTTACATGTTTCAGGTGCATTCTGTATATAGTCACTATGTTACATGTTTACAGGTGCATTCTGTATATAGTCACTGTGTTACATGTTTACAGGTGCATTCTGTATATAGTCACTATGTTACATGTTTACAGGTGCATTCTGTATATAGTCACTGTGTTACATGTTTACAGGTGCATTCTGTATATAGTCACTATGTTACATGTTTACAGGTGCATTCTGTATATAGTCACTATGTTACATGTTTACAGGCGCATTCTATATATAGTCACTATGTTACATGTTTACAGGCGCATTCTATATATAGTCACTATGTTACATGTTTACAGGCGCATTCTGTATATAGTCACTATGTTACATGTTTACAGGCGCATTCTGTATATAGTCACTATGTTACATGTTTACAGGCGCATTCTATATATAGTCACTATGTTACATGTTTACAGGCGCATTCTGTATATAGTCACTATGTTACATGTTTACAGGCGCATTCTGTATATAGTCACTATGTTACATGTTTACAGGTGCATTCTGTATATAGTCACTATGTTACATGTTTACAGGTGCATTCTGTATATAGTCACTATGTTACATGTTTACAGGCGCATTCTATATATAGTCACTATGTTACATGTTTACAGGCGCATTCTATATATAGTCACTAGGTTACATGTTTACAGGTGCATTCTGTATATAGTCACTGTGTTACATGTTTACAGGTGCATTCTGTATATAGTCACTATGTTACATGTTTACAGGCGCATTCTATATATAGTCACTAGGTTACATGTTTACAGGTGCATTCCGTATTGAGGTATGTTAATAGGGAGCTCTTGAGTGACTTAAGACTGGGGGAAGATTTGATGGCGTCTAGAAGGTTATTACATATTTGCGGTGCTCTGTAGGAAAATGAGGGTCGAGACACTTTCTTTTTGTATTGTGGTATTGCAAGTAAGGTGCTGGTCCTGGATCGGTTATAGGATGATGGAGCTGCTGGAGGAAGCAGCCTATTCAGGTAGGGTGGCAGCTTCCCAGAAAAGCTCTTAAACACCAGGCTGGAAAGGAGAAGGGTGCGTCTGGATTCCAGTGACGGCCAGTTTAGCTCTTTTAACATGTCACAATGGTGGGTCATGTAGTTACATTGTAGCACAAAGCGACAGAATGAGTTATACAATGTAGTAAGTATCTGAAGGTGTGTTTGCGGGCGGCTGCATAGAGTACATCTCCGTAATCAATAGCCGGCATAAGCATTTGTTGTACAATCTGCTTTCTTACCGCGGGGCTCAGGCAGGATTTGTTTCTGTACAGGGCATCTAGTTTGGGGTAAAGTTTAGATGAGAGTTTTTCGATGTGGGGCCAAAGGATAGATTTGGGTTTAACCACATACCTATATAGATACAGATCTATAGATAAATAGATAACTTAGATACAGATAAAAAAATACGGATAGATATAAAATAGAAATCCTAATTTGAGTTTCCTTCTACAGATTGTTCCGCCAATACTAGGGCTGGGTTTCAGTCAGGTTCCATCACTCACCGATCGTTCCTGGCTGGGTGTTTCTTTCTGCGGTGAGTCCTGCGCAGTGTAAAAACATGTTAGTGGATTTTAAGGGAAATCAACAAATTGAGCAACTTCTGCCCAAAAATCTACCGCAATGAAACAAAAGTAATGTCTGTACCAGCATCTGCTGCGACTGTGACCGGAACATTGGAATCTTCTGTCCGGGGTCTGGAGTCAAAATCTGAGAGAACAATCATCAAATTATTATCTGGCATATAGTGCAGTGTCTGTGTGTCTGTGTGTCTGTGTGTCTGTGTCTGTCCGTGTCAGTCTGTGTCTGTCCGTGTCAGTCTGTGTGTGTCTGTCCGTGTCAGTCTGTGTGTCTGTCCGTGTCAGTCTGTGTGTGTCTGTCCGTGTCAGTCTGTGTGTGTCTGTCCGTGTCAGTCTGTGTGTGTCTGTCCGTGTCTGTGTGTGTCTGTCGGTGTCAGTCTGTGTGTGTCTGTCCGTGTCTGTGTGTGTCTGTCGGTGTCAGTCTGTGTGTGTCTGTCCGTGTCAGTCTGTGTGTGTCTGTCCGTGTCAGTCTGTGTGTGTCTGTCAGTGTCAGTCTGTGTGTGTCAGTCTGTGTGTGTCTGTCCGTGTCAGTCTGTGTGTGTCTGTCCGTGTCAGTCTGTGTGTGTCTGTCCGTGTCAGTCTGTGTGTCTGTCCGTGTCAGTCTGTGTGTGTCTGTCCGTGTCAGTCTGTGTGTCTGTCCGTGTCAGTCTGTGTGTGTCTGTCCGTGTCAGTCTGTGTGTGTCTGTCCGTGTCAGTCTGTGTGTGTCTGTCCGTGTCTGTGTGTGTCTGTCGGTGTCAGTCTGTGTGTGTCTGTCCGTGTCTGTGTGTGTCTGTCGGTGTCAGTCTGTGTGTGTCTGTCGGTGTCAGTCTGTGTCTGTCTGTCCGTGTCAGTCTGTGTGTGTCTGTCAGTGTGTCTATCTGTCTATCTGTGTCTATATCTATCTTTATCCACAGTTTCTCACTCCTTTCTGTCTGTCTCTATATTTCAGTTTGCTTCTAGCAGGTGCTCTCTCTTTCTCAGACACTGTTGTTTTCACACATTAATGTCATGGAAAGTATTTCCCTCTGGTTCAGCACCCAGTGAGTGATGCTGCCCCTCCCCCACACACTCACTCAGGATCACAGCTTCTTATACAAAGTATCCGGCGATGGATCCAGCAGCCACTCCTTCACGTGACACCAGCACCGCTCACTTCCACTGGCTACCGGCAGAGGGCGCTGTGTGAGCACTGCATCACCTGCACAGAGAGAGGAAATGGCTGAGTGTGAGAGGAATAAAGTGAGTGTGAGTATACACTGTGCTATATGAGTGTGTTAGTATATACTGTGCTATATGAGTGTGTTAGTATATACTGTGCTATATGAGTGTGTTAGTATATACTGTGCTATATGAGGGTGTTAGTATATACTGTGCTATATGAGGGTGTTAGTATATACTGTGCTATATGAGGGTGTTAGTATATACTGTGCTATATGAGTGTGAGTATATACTGTGCTATATGAGTGTGTTAGTATATACTGTGCTATATGAGGGTGTGAGTATATACTATGCTATATGAGTGTGAGTATATACTGTGCTATATGAGTGTGAGTATATACTGTGCTATATGAGTGTGTGTGAGTATATACTGTGCTATATGAGTGTGTGTGAGTATATACTGTGCTATATGAGTGTGTGTGAGTATATACTGTGCTATATGAGTGTGTGTGAGTATATACTGTGCTATATGAGTGTGAGTATATACTGTGCTATATGAGTGTGTGTGAGTATATACTGTGCTATATGAGTGTGTGTGATATATACTGTGCTATATGAGTGTGTGTGTGAGTATATACTGTGCTATATGATTGTGTGTGAGTATATACTGTGCTATATGAGTGTGTGTGAGTATATACTGTGCTATATGAATGTGTGTGTGAGTATATACTGTGCTATATGAGTGTGTGTGAGTATATACTGTGCTGTATGAGTGTGTGTGTGAGTATATACTGTGCTATATGAGTGTGTGTGTGAGTATATACTGTGCTATATGAGTGTGTGTGAGTATATACTGTGCTATATGAGTGTGTGTGAGTATATACTGTGCTATATGATTGTGTGTGAGTATATACTGTGCTATATGAGTGTGTGTGAGTATATACTGTGCTATATGAGTGTGTGTGAGTATATACTGTGCTATATGAGTGTGTGTGAGTATATACTGTGCTATATGAGTGTGTGTGTGAGTATATACTGTGCTATATGAGTGTGTGTGAGTATATACTGTGCTATATGAGTGTGTGTGAGTATATACTGTGCTATATGAGTGTGTGTGTGAGTATATACTGTGCTATATGAGTGTGTGTGTGAGTATATACTGTGCTATATGAGTGTGTGTGTGAGTATATACTGTGCTATATGAGTGTGTGTGTGAGTATATACTGTGCTATATGAGTGTGTGTGAGTATATACTGTGCTATATGAGTGTGAGTATATACTGTTCTATATGAGTGTGTGAGTATATACTGTTCTATATGAGTGTGTGAGTATATACTGTGCTATATGAGTGTGAGTATATACTGTGCTATATGAGTGTGTGAGTATATACTGTGCTATATGAGTGTGTGAGTATATACTGTGCTATATGAGTGTGTGAGTATATACTGTGCTATATGAGTGTGTTAGTATATACTGTGCTATATGAGTGTGAGTATATACTGTGCTATATGAGTGTGTGAGTATATACTGTGCTATATGAGTGTGTGTGTGAGTATATACTGTGCTATATGAGTGTGTGTGTGAGTATATACTGTGCTATATGAGTGTGTGTGAGTATATACTGTGCTATATGAGGGTGTGAGTATATACTGTGCTATATGAGTGTGAGTATATACTGTGCTATATGAGTGTGAGTATATACTGTGCTATATGAGTGTGTGTGAGTATATACTGTGCTATATGAGTGTGAGTATATACTGTGCTATATGAGTGTGTGTGAGTATATACTGTGCTATATGAGTGTGTGTGAGTATATACTGTGCTATATGAGTGTGTGTGAGTATATACTGTGCTATATGATTGTGTGTGAGTATATACTGTGCTATATGAGTGTGTGTGAGTATATACTGTGCTATATGAGTGTGTGTGTGAGTATATACTGTGCTATATGAGTGGTGTGTGAGTATATACTGTGCTATATGAGTGTGTGTGAGTATATACTGTGCTATATGAGTGTGGTGTGAGTATATACTGTGCTATATGAGTGTGTGTGAGTATATACTGTGCTATATGAGTGTGTGTGAGTATATACTGTGTGCTATATGATTGTGTGTGAGTATATACTGTGCTATATGAGTGTGTGTGAGTATATACTGTGCTATATGAATGTGTGTGTGTGAGTATATACTGTGCTATATGAGTGTGTGTGTGAGTATATACTGTGCTATATGAGTGTGTGTGTGAGTATATACTGTGCTATAATGAGTGTGTGTGTGAGTATATACTGTGCTATATGAGTGTGTGTGAGTATATACTGTGCTATATGAGTGTGAGTATATACTGTTCTATATGAGTGTGTGAGTATATACTGTTCTATATGAGTGTGTGAGTATATACTGTGCTATATGAGTGTGAGTATATACTGTGCTATATGAGTGTGTGAGTATATACTGTGCTATATGAGTGTGTGAGTATATACTGTGCTATATGAGTGTGTGAGTATATACTGTGCTATATGAGTGTGTTAGTATATACTGTGCTATATGAGTGTGAGTATATACTGTGCTATATGAGTGTGTGAGTATATACTGTGCTATATGAGTGTGTGTGTGAGTATATACTGTGCTATATGAGTGTGTGTGTGAGTATATACTGTGCTATATGAGTGTGTGTGAGTATATACTGTGCTATATGAGTGTGTGTGAGTATATACTGTGCTATATGAGTGTGTGTGTGAGTATATACTGTGCTATATGAGTGTGTGTGTGAGTATATACTGTGCTATATGAGAGTGTGTGTGAGTATATACTGTGCTATATGAGTGTGTGAGAGAGTATATACTGTGCTATATGAGTGTGTTAGTATTTACTGTGCTATATGAGTGTGTGTGAGTATATACAGTGCTATATGAGTGTGTTAGTATTTACTGTGCTATATGAGTGTGTGTGAGTATATTGTGCTATATGAGTGTGTTAGTATATACTGTGCTTTCTGAGTGTGTGTGTGAGTATATACTGTGCTATATGAGTGTGTGTGTGAGTATATACTGTGCTATATGAGTGTGTTAGTATATACTGTGCTATATATTAGTGTGTGTGAGTATATACTGTGCTATATGAGTGTGTGAGAGAGTATATACTGTGCTATATGAGTGTGTTAGTATATACTGTGCTATATGAGTGTGTGAGAGAGTATATACTGTGCTATATGAGTGTGTGAGAGAGTATATACTGTGCTATAAGAGTGTGTGTGTGTGAGTATATACTGTGCTATATGAGTGTGTGTGTGTGTGAGTATATACTGTGCTATATGAGTGTGTGAGAGAGTATATACTGTGCTATATGAGTGTGTTAGTATTTACTGTGCTATATGAGTGTGTGAGAGAGTATATACTGTGCTATATGAGTGTGTTAGTATTTACTGTGCTATATGAGTGTGTGAGAGAGTATATACTGTGCTATATGAGTGTGTGAGAGAGTATATACTGTGCTATATGAGTGTGTGTGTGAGTATATACTGTGCTATATGAGTGTGTGTGAGTATATACTGTGCTATATGAGTGTGTGTGTGAGTATATACTGTGCTATATGAGTGTGTGTGAGTATATACTGTGCTATATGAGTGTGTGAGAGAGTATATACTGTGCTATATGAGTGTGTTAGTATTTACTGTGCTATATGAGTGTGTGAGAGAGTATATACTGTGCTATATGAGTGTGTGAGAGAGTATATACTGTGCTATATGAGTGTTAGTATATACTGTGCTATATGAGTGTGTGTGAGAGTATATACTGTGCTATATGAGTGTTAGTATATACTGTGCTATATGAGTGTGTGCGAGTATTGTCACGGGATGCCCCAAGAGGCTCGGCCACAAACCCCAGGACCCTCAGCCAGGGACAGCTTTAATGACGCTGGGGTTACTGTGGACTCTTCCGTGCCGTTGCACCATAGGGACATATGTCATGGAGCTGATGTAACGCTCCATGCTTCAAACCCCAAGAGACTTTATGTTCATTTATATTGTGTGATTTTAAATATATTTTACATCGTTTGGTTTTAGTTTAATTTAGTTTAGTGTTAAATGACATAGCTTTGGTTTTAAAAATACTTATATTCCTGTAGGTAAATGTGTTTTGTGTATACAGTAAACAAGCTTTGCTGCTGTGTAATTTATGCATCAGGGTTTTCCCCATTATCTAGCTGCATGTTTAATTCAAGGGATCTCTGATAGTGTGTGTTTAATCTGATGTGTTAGAACAATGGATATACAAACGTTGTGTGAGCTGAAGGCTAAGAGAATGTGAAGAATGTTTATTGTAAATAACTGACATAATCTAATTAGTATGGGTATGCTAGTAATTAGTATGGGTATGCAAATTATGACTGTTGTACTTCAGCATAAATGGTGGCGTTGTTCATTAAAAGAAGTCCGAGAACTCTCAGAGCTCAGAGAGAGAGGATCCTGTTGGAACATACAACCGCGTTTGGTGTTTCATTCAGCGACGCTACACTACACACTCACCCTCAGAAGGCAGAGAGCGGCCTTCTGGAGATTCCTAACGGCTCCAGGGCAGAGGAACAGAAGCAGGCCGGTCAAGCTGCTCGAGGCGCTGAGGACAGCGCTCCCAGTAGCCGGGCTAACCGCAACGAAGGGGTGTCTGGAGAGCCAGGACAGACGAAAGGGAACGGTTCCTTCACACTGGTGGCAAGCGGTGGGATACGCTCTCGGCACCCCCCAAGAAGACCTTCACCATGGGGGTGTACAGTTATTACAACAGGGACACCCTGCGTGGCATGTTGGAGAATCGGGGAGGGACTCCCGGCAACAAAAAGAAGAAAACCCTAGTGAAGGAGCTGACCAGGATGGACCAGCAAAGGGTGAGCACCCCAACCCTTACTCAGGACCCTAACGAGCACCTGCGGCAGAGAGCTCGGTCGTTGATCATGGTATTCGGTCTCACCCCCTCCGAGGACATGGTGAGCCGGCTAATGATGGACCTCCAAGCGGCTGAGGAGAGAGACCGTCAGCACGAGTTGTGGATGGCGGCGCTCAGTATGAAGAGTAATGAACTGTCTGACCCCGGCCCCAACCCCGTAGAACCCTGGGCCGAGGCTTACAGCTCGACTGGAGCTTCACCCCGGGAATCTGCACCCCCCAGCGATACCCCTTTCGGGACTTACAGCTCGCCTGGAGTCTGTATTGGGGAAATCGCACATCCCAGCGACCCCTGGATGGAGACTTACAGCTCGTCTGGAGCTGCATCCGAGGACGCCACATTCCCCGTCGAGGAATGGTGCCCCTGTGCCGGTACCCTCGCCGACATGGAGGCTGAATTTCCAAAAAGGCTGCAGGAGGGCCCAGATCGGTACCTCGGGTCCGCAGTTGAGCCCACTGGGCCTGAGTGGCGGGACGAGGTTCGCCAGGAGCTTTGGTATGAGGCGCTACACCATGAACGGTACTGCCACGGGGTTGATGTCCCTTCGAGCGCTGTCATTTATCAGGTGCAGTACAATGCCAGAGCTGTACTCCTGAAGGGCCGACCCCCGGACGAATGGGAGGCCGAACTCCAAGGCCTGGTGCGGCAAGAGATAGCCCTGGACGCCGCGTACCGCGCGTTCCGGTGGTTAACAGGTCCCCTGACACCTCGCACTCTCGACGGCGCTGCCACCGCAGGTCTCCACTACGGCGGCACAGGGCTGCTCTACGCCAGGATGGTCGACGACCCTGGGTTTGGAGAAGAGTCGGAGGAGCGGTTCGAGGAGATCCTGGAGCGACGGGAAGAGGAAATCCCGTACGAGAGCAGGGACGTCGAGCCAGAGGAGTTGGAGTTCCTGGTGGAGCGAGAATGGGAGCTCGAGAAGGCCTACAGGAGACTGTTGGACAGCGTTCCGCATTAAGGTCTGAGTTCCCTGTCCTGGGACGGTCCGGCTGAAGAAACCGACAGTCCGGGGGACCCCGAAGTATGGGAGGCCGAGCTGCTCCCATGGGTCCTCGTCGGGGCCACAGTAGAAGAAGCGATTCCCTCAAACCCGCAGGAAGACACGGTGGCCGTATCCGCGGGTCCAGCAGAAGAGCTGGCAACGGGGCAGAGCGCCGCTGGCCTCTGCCCACTCCCCACAGTCTGCCAGGAGGAGCAGACAGATGGTTCCCCCGGGCTGGGTTGCTCGCTGCCATGGATCGCCCTGGGGATGGAAAGCACCATCCTCCCGCAAGGGGACCCCCACCCAGCCGAAGAGCTGGCCACGGGGCAGAGCGCCGCTGGCCTCTGCCCACCTATTCCCAGCTGTCCCGAGGAGCAGGAGGGGGATACCCTGGGGCTGCCTCCCCCACAGCCGCTTACCGCGTCCGTCCCCCTGGACTTTGTTCTGGTACCCGCCTCCCCAGCAGAAGAGCTGGCCACGGGGCAGAGTGCCACTGGCCTCTGCCCACTCTCCGACTGCCCTGAGGAGCAGCAGGGTTTTCCCGAGCTGCTGACCCCGCAGCCATTGACCCCACTTGACCCCCTGGATGTCATTTCTGTACCCACCCCCCCAGCAGAAGAGTTGGCAACGGGGCAGAGGGCCGCTGGCCTCTGCCCATCTCCCACCATCCACCCCAAGGAGCAGAAGGGGGATACCCTCGGGCTACTTATCCCGCAGCCACGGACCTCACCGAGATGGAGGACGCCATTCTCCTGGCCGGGGTCCCCTTCTCGGCCTTGAACCACCCAGCCGACGCGCTGGCCACGGGGCACAGCCTGCTTCCGCTCTGCCCATCTCCACAACCCTTTGGCCCGGAGGCCCCACGCAGCCACTGTTCTCCTCAACGGCTGACCAGGGCACTCAGGGCGCGGACATTTAGCACCCGTTTTTCCCGGGTGCGAGATATTCCCGGAGGTGGCACAGGCGGTACCCCTCCCCAGCCACAGGATCCTTATTCAGAGGGAGTAACCCAACGACTTGTACCCCCAACCCGCCAGGCACGGCCGCAAGGCCAAATGGAGAAGCCTGGTGGCTCGCCCCTTCCGACAGACTATGGACCTGGGAGCACCG